>JAOCPT020609021.1:0-10113 GCA_026546935.2 Palythoa grandiflora | reverse complement strand
AAATGCCAAATTCTCCCAAACTGCTTATTTAGGAAGTATGGAACTCAGTTGGGAGAATTTAACAACACATCATTTGTCATGCTTGGGGCTTAAAGGCGGGTTAACATTGGAGAGGAAAGCATCAGACACCATACACCATACGAGAGATTCTTCGTAGTAAACTAAGTCAAATAAAGAAAATTTAAAATTTAAAAATATAATAAAATATTGTATAGAGCAATAACCTTTGTGTACTATAAACACAAGGGTATAAGACCTAAGGTCAAATTTCACTGCTTGATTTATGAGATCTTTTTTAATAAGACCTCAAGTCAGATCAGGACACACAAAAGAACCCAATTAAGGCCAAGGTTTTTGTACAACTTTTTAAGCCCATAAACAAAAATGTGTTAGCTGAACAAAAAATGACTTTTCACATTAAATGATTCACATTTTTATTTTAACCAATTATGCCTCAGTCATGACAAATGGCCAGTGTGTTGGTAAATTCTCCCAACTGAGCTCCATACTTTCTGTTTTTAAGCAGTTTGGGAGAATTTAGCTTTTCAACTTCCACAGCTTATTCCACTTGATCTTATTCCACTTGATCAATTCCTTATTTCTCTTTATCAGTTATACTATTTTATTTGAGATACATGTAAGGAGAAGTTAAATGTTGATAAATTTTAATGATTAGTAATTTTTTGTGTTCAATTCTGGTTTGATTTATCATGTGCAGGGATCAACAGGTGGAAATGATGGTGTCTATCTGTATGAACCTCATTCACGACCAATCACCTTTATGGCATTTGCTCCAGAGGACTGGGGTAAACTTTACACCAGCAGTTATGATGGCACAATGAGATGTGCTGATTTGGGAAAAGGATTGTTTAATGAGGTATTACCATCATTTTCGTTGCTTTTTTTAAAATTTCTTTTTGGACTGGAGTTTGGTTTTCGAGCTCCATCAATTAAAACCTTATAGTTTAGGATGTCACAGCCAATCACAAACCATGAATTACAGACATGCAGATTAAAAAGGTCGTGTTAGTGCTGTCTCACCTGAGTTTGAACTATGACATTATAGATGGTAGTCTAAAGCCAACTACAAAAAATTCAGAGTTGCCTAGCAACTGAATCGTTGGAAAATCTAATTAATGCATATATTTTTGTTCATGGTAGTTATATTGAGAAAAAAAGAAATAGATATATTTAATTTGGTAGTGGAAAAAATATCAAGGAACATCATATACAGAGTATTGAATATAATTATGTAAATTATATAATATATTGGTGGCAACACGATCTTAATTTGCTGCCTACTTAACGGTAGGTAAATCACAGCTACATTATTGTCTGATGAAATTCATATGATGATATTCCTTCAAACAGGCAAGTTTTTGGTCTGAAAGTTGCACGAAATGTAATTTAAAAAGCAGATATTAAATATGCTATTGTTCAGTCATAAAATCTTAAAACTTGCCCTAAGAGGTCCATATCTTTTTTTCCCGAGAGAGAGCATGTCTCCAGAATGCCCCTACTGAAGCTATGTGAAATCCTTTTATGAGTCTAACTGGTTCATTGGAGCCGGTGCTTATCTCCGGTTTCTCTAGTGTTAAGTGGGTGAGAGTCATTGACATCCCTCTGGACGGGACACTAATCCATCGCAGGTTAGCCCCCAGCAGAAGCTGGTACTCATTTTACCAACTTCGTAAAGATAAAAAGCTGAGTCAAGAAGTGGTTGGCAGAAAAGGTCGCACAAGTGTTCACCAATTGGCTGAGCCAGGGTTTGAACCCAGGACCTTGTGGCTAAAAGACAAAGATCGTACCACTGCGCCAAACACACAGCCATCTTAGATATTGCAGTTCTTTTAATTTTGGTGCAAGTTGTCTGCAACCTTTCCAAACCACAACTTTTGCCACCTATTTTGATTCTTACTGAAAAACCTGGGACTGGGTGTTTGTCTACATAGGTTTATGCCACAGATGAAGATGATTTTTCTCGCATCATATCTTTCGCTTATGGATCATCAAGTTCCAACACCATTCTGGCAGGTCAGGGAGATGGGACAGTTATTGTTCTGGACACAAGGAAAGGAAAAAGGTACTGCTTTATGAACACAACAAATTAGTAGTGGGGCCTTCCTAGGGGTTTTGGCGACATCCCTCCAAAAATTCAAAAAATGTAGCGACAATCTTGTTCTAGATCAACGACAGCAAACAGAACCAGATGGAAAAAAGCGACAATTTGCGACCGCAACAATCCATTTTTAATTTTTACAAAGAGATATCTTTTCACTTTTTAGCATATTGACAATGGAGGAAAATAAAGTAAGTGTAGGCCTTTGTAACTTTTCTGTGATGTATATATGTTTATAGTCACCGTCTAGCGATTAGAGTCATTAGAAACTAAAGTGGTCGATCTTCTATTAAAAAGATGGAAGTTTTTACGGGAGCTTACTCTTTGAATTAAACAAAATTACGGGTGTAGCGAACATTTGTAATTCTATCAAAAAAGCAACAGCGACAATTGTATTGCAGTGATAAAGCGACAGAAACATTTGACTCAAGCCAAATAGGTGAAAGGTGGGCTGGAAAGTGAGCGACAAAGCGACAACAGAACCCCCCTCGGAAGGCCTCATTAGTTGCCATTTTCTTCGTTTCCCATCTGTTTTACCTTTTTTCCTGAGCACAATAAGCATCATTTAAGAGGAAAGAAGGGAAATAAGTTCGTACAGAGAAAGAGAAAAAATCTGTGACCCTGGCGGAACTCGAACCCACGACCCCTGATCATCAGCTGGCTAGAAAGCTACCTGCAGGCATACTTACAAATTTCCCAAAATGCCCTTTGCCTGCAGACGTTTGGTCTTTTCTTCGTAATCTTATCAGTGTCAAGAGACTGTGTCTGTAATTGATTAATTTTTCAAAAGACGTCCTGTAAAATTGAATTATGCCAAACTTGATTATAAAATAATCCGACAGATGGCTGAGTGTGAATACTTGTCAAGCCAGTTTTGTTCTTCCCAGGCGATACTTTCAACATGAAAACATCATTCTTGTAGAGCAAGTGGTTCATCCTGCTCTAAGTCTGTGTTGCCTATGGGAACCTAAATGCCATTTGAAAATCCTTACGGAGTGAAAAAAAAAGCTTTTTTTGCTTCCCTAAACTATTTGAGGTGATCGTTTTTTCTAATCCCAAAATTTCTGTTATATTCCTTTTTCACATCTAAGTAACAGGGTCCCCGTTTTCCAGGGTCATTGAATGTCAGGGAATTTTGCAAAAAATCATTAAAAGTCAGGGACTTTTGTTGGTGACTAGTTTACGGTGTTACACTGGATATAATTTGACGGCGTAGACCTTGAAGTTGTCTTTCGCTGTTTTTCATATCTTTTAAAAGAAATGAATACTCGTGAGTTACCAGTAGGACGTTTATTGGCTAAATTATTACGTTGCCTTAATTATAAAATGAAATTTAATGCAGTAGTTAACAAACTTCACTTCTGCTGCTTTGAAATTAACTAAATAAAGCTGTTTTAAACAGTTTGTGCCGTGTAGTATTTTGTCAGTTAATTTTCAAAACCTGGAAAGTTATGGAAAATTATTTATTTTGGTCAGTGAAAGTACTAAAAAATGTTTCAAAAAAAAGTCATGGAAAGTCATGGAATTTTTATACTGAGGGGGGGGGGGACCCTGAGTAAACGACCCAAACATTAATCAAGTTTCTACTGTATTCTGTGATGAGGCCAGCGAATTTTAGCGAGCAGCTGAGTGATTTATTGCTCCTCTCAGTTCAACTAATGTTCAAAATAGTCCATGGATTTACCGATGTCAGTTACAAGATTGCTGAGTAAGGAACGCCCAACAAGAAGAAGGAATGGCCAGAACTGTTTCATGAACATCAAAGCAAACAAAAACTGTTATAGATAATTAATCTTACTGGATACGATTCCAGAATGGAATAATCTTCCTGACCAAGCTAGAAATGCCACTGTACATTTGTTGACAAGTTCAATTCATTCCCGGCCAACTACCAAAGTGAACTTTGGTTAACTGTTGACAATTAGCCATTACTATGACTAGTGACGTGTCTGCTGACCTTCCTGTGCCATGATAACCCAGCAGGGTATTTGCGCAGTATCTTTCAGATTAAGATTCAATGTAGCACGAGCAATAGTGAGTGAGAGTGGTTCATCTCAAATGACAAGCTCGGGATGATACTTTGTACTGACCTATGTACTAAGAGCACTCAATCAGCATTCACTCACTCTGTATGATCCCTGGTAAGAACACCTGACACAATCAGCATTTACTCACTCTGTATGATCCCTAGTTAGAACACCTGACTCAATCAGCATTCACTCACTCTGTGTGATCCCTGATAAGAACACCTGACTCAATCAGCATTCACTCTGTGTGATCCCTGATAAGAACACCTGACTCAATCAGCATTCACTCACTCTGTATGATGCCTGGTAAAAACACCTGACTCAATCAGCATTCACTCACTCTGTGTGATCCCTGGTACGAACACCTGACACAATCAGCATTCACTCACTCTGTATGATCCCTAGTAAGAATACCTGACTCAATCAGCATTCACTCACTCTGTGTGATCCCTAGTAAGAACACGTGACTCAATCAGCATTCACTCACTCTGTGTGATCCCTAGTAAGAACACCTAACTCAATCAGTATTCACTCACTCTGTGTGATCCCTGGTAAGAACACCTGACTCAATCAGCATTCACTCACTCTGTGTGATCCCTAGTAAGAACACCTAACTCAATCAGCATTCACTCACTCTGTGTGATCCCTGGTAAGAACACCTGACTCAATCAGCATTCACTCACTCTGTGTGATCCCTGATAACAACACCTGGCTGGATCAGCATTCACTCACTCTGCATTTACTTTGTTTTACCTTTCTAGCTTTTGTTGATGATAATAATAAGATAATTTAACCTTTACCATTTTTTATGGTTAGCTTTACCATTTTTTATTTTAACCTTTACCATTATTTAACTTTACCTTTACTGTCATTTAATTTTAACTTTCAGTCCGTCCAAAGCAGATAGCTGGTACCAGCTCCATAACAAAACCATAAAATGTGTACACGTACATCCACTCAATCCAAACCTATTTATTACGAGTTCGAATGACTGGTGAGTATTGTAAGCATGTAATTAAGTAAAGCAAAATAAAGTCATGTTCATAGAATATTAATTTCTTAACAGTCAACAAATATTTACACCAGTCTCTCCTTTTTGACAATTTAATCATGTGTCTGGTGTATTTAGCCCCTAACACTCGAAACATCAGATTTTTGAAATTTCTACGGTGATGATAATTCGTTTATAAACACTGCTTCAAGTTTATTTTGAAAACCCTTGGTTAACTTAGACTCTAGTCATTTCCGTACTTTTCAAAGTATCTAGTACTTACATATGTAAAACTAATTTTCCAAAAGTAACTACTACTAGATACCTGATAATGAAACTGGTGTAAAAAGGAATGCCAAAAAATGTATGTATTTATTTCTGGACAAGGTTGATTCAATAGCTCTGCGCAGTAATGACGTCATTCAGAAAAACAAACCAGCTAGTGTAAAATCGGATGGCAGCTAATGCAATGTTTTGAACTGACCATATTATTTGAAAATTAACTAGAAATCTTTTCTTACAATTGCAAGATCGCTACTTTTTCTATGGACTTTTTTGTTAAACATGTCTCTGTTTGTTTGAGTCATGTAGGGGTAGAAATTTCTATTGTTATCATAAAACTAGATGTTGTCAAAAGCAAAGTCGTAGTTTTATCAAAATTATTCCATGCACTTTTCTGTTTCAGAAAATCATTTTCATTTATGTGTATTGATTAAAACAGCAGTGTTGTTGGCGCAGTGGTAAGATCTCTGCCTACTAACCACAAGGCCCCAGGTTCAACCCCAGCCTCAGCTGAGTGTTGAACATTTGTGTGACCTTCTTTTCTGCCAAAGTTGACTCAACTTTCCATCCTCTCGAGGTCGTTAAGATCAGTACCAGCTTCTGCTTGGAGCTAACTTGCGACGGTTAGTGTCCCGTCCAGGGGGAGTCAATGACTCTCATCCACTTAACACTACAGAAAGCGGAGATAAGCACCGGCTCCAATGGGCCACTTAGGCTGATAAAAGGATTTAGCTTTAGATTAAATTGCCTTGTAATTATATTTGCAGTACTGTTGCATTGTGGGACTTGAGAAACTTAAAGAACGAGAAGTCAAAACTTGGGACTGTGAACCGGAGCCGATCAGTTACATCAGCATACTTTTCACCTTTAACGGGAAAGCAAATTGTTGCTACGTCAATGGACCATTACTTAACGTAAGCATTAAAACCTCAAACTGAGGCATTATGTTGTCATTGAGAGCCCATTACTCGGCACAGGGCAAATTTTTTCTAGTTCTTAACAAAAAAGAAAGTGTAGACCGCGTAAAGTTTGTTTTTATCTAAGACTTTCTTGCACATCAAAAGTAGTTTAGTGACATTTTAGAAGAGAGAAAGTTGACCTTTGTTACTCAGAATAAGTTCTTATTAAGATAATTTAACAAGTTTAAAATTGTTATTTTTGGAATGTTTGAAGTTGTATTAATTGATATGTTTATTTCAGCGTTTGTGAAGTGGATCCTTCTGGAACTTTTTCAAAGTCTCCAAAGTGCACTTTCAGGTTTGTTTGTTTCATACTCTTTGTTCTAAAATTTTTAAACTTTTGAATATTTACAGAGTCAAACTTACTAAGTAAACCTAATGAGATAGCACCAAACATCTCCACACTGCCACATATGGAAAATGAGTGGTCATTTTGTAGGGTTTCATCAACAACTGGTTTAAAAGTTACAATAATATGCACCAGTCGTTCCACCATTCAAGACAAAGAAAATGAATGGTCACTTTATAGGGTTTCATCAGCTGGTTCAGAAGTTACAATGAATAACAAATCATTCCTACTCTTCAAGAAAAAAATGAATTGTCACTTTCAAGGGTTTCATTAACTGGACCAACTTACAATGAATAACACCAATCATTTCTACTCTTCAAGACAAACAAAATGAATGGTCACTTTATAGGGTTCCATCAGCTGGTTCAAAAGTTAGAATAAATAAAACCAATCATTTCTATTCTTCAAGACAAACAAAATGCCGGAATGGTCACTTTATCGGGTTTCATCAACTGGTTCAAAAGTTAGATTGAATAACACCAATCATTTCTACTCTTCAAGACAAGCAAAATTAATGGTGACTTTAAAGGGTTTCGTCAACCAGTTCTAAAATTGGAACTTTTTATGATGGCGTATATGAAATTGGTTGTATCAGGTTGGTGGTTTAAGGCTGAAAACTAATTCCTAACAGTCAACTTGGCGTTGCTACGTTTTAAAAGAGATTCATTGTCTTTCAGACATTTCAATGATACTGGAAGGTGGCTGTCTCAGTTCAGGGCTACTTGGGATCCAAAGAGTGATTCTTATTTTGTGGTGGGAAATATGAGTCAACCACGTCAGGTAGGCTCGTGACTCGTAAGATTAATTTACCTCTGCTCTCTCTTGTTCTGAATCACTTGTCTTTTCATTGTTCGTAAAGCATCTCGAGAACTGGAAAAAGTCTGGATATCGATCCAAAGCATGTCTTGAAAGTCTGGCTCCGGTTGTTCAAAAAGCAGATAAATCGCTATTCGACAGATAATTTTAACCGCTTGCATGATTTGGGTTGCACAAAGCTCAATTAGTTAACATACCTAGTGCTTAACTACCACTGGATGGTAGTTTTATCCGCTGAATAGGCTTATCGACTGGATAAATGTGTCCGCTCTTTGAACAACCGATCCCTGGAAACTAGAGCAAAAGTCTCGAAAATGTCTGGTTTTTCTAGACTTAACTTCCAGCGAATAAAACACCCATAGGAACGCAGTAAGGGCCAGTTTACATGGAGTTAAGGGACCCCAGGTAGGTGAAGTACCCGGGGTCGAAAAGTTATTATTACCTTTATATGCTATCTTTTCAGCCCAAGGGCTGTGCATTGAGATTTCAAAATGCCATGGCGCAGTTGCTAATTATGTAACTAGACAAAATGGCGGGAAGAACGTGACGTCAGTTTTTAACAGCTTTTGAAGCGTTTTTACAGCAATTTATCTCACCCTTGTCACTTTTAGTTTTAATAACGCCGCATTGCCACCAATACCAAGCGATTGCTTTTAAGAGGAATTTAAACGGTATTTATCTGACTAATGCTCACCCAGGTTGGCCGGGGCACCCCGACTTAAATGTTTACATGGAATAAAAACGCCCCAGCAAGTTGAGGCTCCCCCCTCTGCTAACCGGAAAACGCCCCAGTGGTTGCCTCACCTCTCATGTAAACGCCAAAAAATAATAAAAGAAATTATATGGAGAGGCGAGGGACCTTACCTAGCCGGCAGACTTCATTTACCTCGGATCCCCTGCCTACATGTAGGTCGGCGTTGTTGGCGCAGTGGTAAGATCTCTGCCCTCTAACCACAAGGTCCCAGGTTCAAATCCCGGCTCTGCCGATTGTTGAGCTTTCCATCTGAAGTTGGTAGAACAACTTCTGGGGCGATGGATTAGTGTCCCATCCAGTTGGAGTCGATGACTCTCATCCTCTTAACACTACATAAAGTGGAGAAAAGCACCGGCTCCAATGGCTCCAATGGATCACTTGGGCTCGGAAAAGACCCTAAATTTCACTTGAAGAAACGATATTGTATTCGTCGTTGCGTGACTTGCGAGATATCATTTCTTCACGTGAACTGTAGCTTGGAATTCCCTCATCAGACCATGGATTAACCCATAGAAGTACTCAACCTACTCTTGTTAATGTCTAGGTCGATGTGTTTTCTTCAGAGAAGAAAGGTGGAGCAGTCATGCATTTGGTCCACGAGAATTTAAACTCAATAACTTCACTAAACGTGTTTCACCCCACACGCAACATTCTGGCCGGTGGTAACTCAAGTGGAAAGGTCTATGTTTGGACATAAAATTTGTTGCGCCTGGTTGGCCATAAGTTGCGTCACATAAGGAGTTGTGACTTCTGTGACTTGAATGGAGCTTTGGTGACGCGACCGGCCGAAGTTGTAGTATTTTTGAGGACCTTGCTGTTCTTGCAATTCAACTATTTGCTGGTTCGTTTCGTATTTCAAGGGTTAAAACAATGCGCACTGCACATTTACGAACAGATTTGCGCGCAAAACCCCTGGAGCGGACAAAACGCACTCATTTAACTTAAAATATCGTGAAGCAGTAATTGTTCTGTTTATTACTGTGCCTTGTTTGTGTTCAAGACGAAGAAACAGAGATGGAAGCCGAGCTGCGGAAGCATTCTGCCTAAAATTTTAGATTCTGTAATACTTAGGGTCTTGTCCCGCTGCTTATCTTTTTTAAGCTTTCATGAATATTCATTTTGCAAACGTCTTTTTAGTTTTTGTTCTCTTTATAAACATTTTAGTGCCGGGACGATGCAGAAGAAGAAAACTTTTGTCCAGTATATACATATATAAATTTAACGATCATCTCGTACAATTTCGGAATTAAGAGATGGCACAATTTCACTTATCTTGCCTAATTTCTGACCAAGAGATGATCTAAATGTTTAAACGAAAATCTTAGTTAGAATTTCAGTTTTGTTCATGTCGCAACAACATAAGAATCTAGAATTGGCCCTAACGAAATATCTAGTTTTTATCTCGGCATTGTAAATCACTGTGAAGCCATGGTGAAATAGAACTCACTTGTGTTGGCTTTTTTAGTTCATTTTAAGTTTGTTTAGTCAGCGTCTTATTGAAATAATTTCAAACTATTAGCTTCAATTTACAGATGAGGACTGCATTATGTAGCTATCAGTAACTTATTCGGCCGAGGTTGTAGCACCGAGTGGCCTTTAAAATATTTTATAAAGCTGTATATAAACAATAGTTTTGTACTCAAATAAATGAAATAAAGATGTACTCATTTTGTTTTTGTCACTGTACTTCATTTCACTTCAATATATTATATTGAAGAGTCAAAAAGTAACGTTTGACCAAGAAATGAGCTCCAGGTTTACTCATGATTTACTTTTTTAGGGGGGGGGAGGGGGGGACGAACTTTATTTGGACACG
>JAOCPT020608891.1:0-10114 GCA_026546935.2 Palythoa grandiflora | reverse complement strand
CTGTAGTGAAAATTTTAGCCACTAAAACATAGGTTGGTTATCCCCAACTTTTTATATGGGAGTCATCCTTCCCTGTGTCAAAAAATGAAAAAAACATTCATTTATCTGGCGTGTTAAAACAAAATCGTTTCAATTCGCATTCTTATAAATTAATTTTTAAAGTCTGAATAGTTTAAGAGCCAGATCTGATAAAAGGTATGCCAAAAGAACTTAATTAGTGTCTTCGAGTGTTCTATGCTGCCACTAGACAAAAAGACGGTTAAGAGTTTGAAGTTTCTCTCTCCGCCGTTCGATTCAGGTAGCCAGTGACCAGTTCAAAATTTCAAATAAATGATTTAAAAAAAAATAAAATTGTTTGTATCTTTTTATTTCAGCAATTGGTAGGTTTCTACTAAAATAATTAGACCTTTCGGCCCCACAGACAACGACTTTATAGCCCATGTTGCCTTTGGCTTCATGGGTTATTGAATCTTAGTCCATTCGACC
This sequence comes from Palythoa grandiflora, assembly GCA_026546935.2. Lineage (NCBI taxonomy): Eukaryota > Metazoa > Cnidaria > Anthozoa > Zoantharia > Sphenopidae > Palythoa > Palythoa grandiflora. Next base: position 9,628 of record JAOCPT020608891.1, on the reverse strand, counting down.
TCGCGGTCTAATTGTAAAATGTACGTCCGCCTTATCCCCATCGCTGATATAATGCAAAGCGGTTGATTTTCACTCACCTTAAACGATTTGATGATATCCCCTAAAACAACAAGTCCGCTGATGTTAACCCTAGCTGAGAAGTCCGAGGGCCTGTCTATCAAACCGTAGGGCTGGTCACAGTCTAAGATTAAAGCAACTTGATCTTCGCCCACGCTGAAAGCAAGTCGGTGCCATTGGCCATCGTTGATGTTACTATCATTAAACGTGATCTTACCCATGTCGCCATTCGCCTTTTGATATTGTAATTCTACATTGGGTCTAATTTTGAATGCTAACAAGACCTTACCGCCGGGACTATAAATAGTAAAGAGATTACCAGCGTCATCAGAATCTGGTTTTAGTGTCGCAAGAACTGCAAATGTTTTCGGGAATCCCCGAGGGAACAATTGTCGGGTGGGGGCACTAAGAGGTCCGTTTGCGATTTTAAAGGCTGTATCTGCGACGGTGCCCCGGCCAGTCGGCTGCGGTCTAGTGGGACATATCCCCGTCTGTGTGCTCACTCCAAGTGGTAAGCTCTCAAGGTCAAGTACGTGGACGAAGTCTGCTGTACCTATGAACAAACATTAACAAATGTATTTATTATCTAAGGCCCATTCGCACTGGACCTATTTCTGTTTGTTTGTTTTACCAAAAAAATTGTCAATTACAGGGTAGGACAAGTGCGAATAATATTTTTGTGTCGGGATAAAACTTGTAGCGCTCGACCAAACTTCAAAGGCGCCGCTATCCTATCCTAAAGGCCTCCAAAGGCGGTGCAAATGCCAAAAGTGACAGGTACTTGCCATTTTCTTTTCAGGATGTGAAAAGAAATATCTTAGAGCAAAATCAAACTTTCGCGCCAAAGCGAGGCTTGATTGGCGTTTGTTAACTTGTCAATTGTACAGTGCGAATGCAATTTCCAAATGAAAAATTTGGTCGAGACAAAAGTTTGTCGAGATACAAACAAACTTTGTCAGCGAAGTGCGACAATCGCGTAATCCTTTTTATTCCGATTTCATCTTTTCTACACCGCTCGAGGCAGGAAGCCCTAGCAAGCCTAGCTTTTCAGTTATTCTGGGGCTTCCCGCATCCGAACTTTCAACCATGTATTTATTTATCTCTAATTTCTTAAGGCACCGCTTGGGAATGAAAATAAAGGCTTTTTGTTATTGTCATTATTTTTGTTGTTGTTGTTGTTGTTGTTGTTATTTTTGTTCAACACCAACAAAATGATTGTTGATTTTATGGGTTTTCAAGCAATGGTTCAAATGTTATGACACTCTTAGTTTGTAAAAAATCACGTTTAGCAGGTCAAGGGTTAGTTTATTATGTTGGGAGAACTATAGCGAGGCGTTAATGAACCCTTGCTATATAGCTACCTAAAATTTTGGTGGATAGTGCGGAAATTGAAAGAACAATTTTATAAGCAGAACGAGGCTCAAATTTACGAAAATTTAAGAACAATATAAGAACAAGCTCAGGCTTGATAACTAGGAAAGTTTTTGTGGCGTGAAATTGACTAAACTTTAGCCATAAAACATAAAAAGATTCACTGTATGAAGACTGCTCAACAAACAATGAAGGTAGTTCTCCTCTGAATTCAGCAGTGCAATACGTGTGTGGTGCAAGGCGTTTCATTTTCCAATACCTTGTTTTATTTGTTTTTTCTTTAATAAAAACCGCTCACAGAAGTAAGAACAACTTGAGAACAACTTGAGGCTGAATTCACCAAAAAATTAAAAGAAAGTGAGCCTCGGCAAAATTTACTGGTTCGTATGAAAAAAGCGTGTAATTGAATGAGAAGAATATTGAGTACAATCACCAAACCGTCTCTCCTGACCATGCACAAGTGCAGCATTGATTAGTGAACGGTTTGGTGGTTTTTCTATCAAATATTAACTTCAAAATTAATTTCAAAACTCGATTTTTTTCGTAAAAACTACAACCAGAAATTACAAAACCTATCTCCTATCCTAAAACTCATGCAAATAATCTGAAAATATTCAAGATGCTTTCTTTTTATTCAATCTGTGATCTAATTACCGGATTTTCGACATTTCAAAGGACAGACGGTGATACCATCGATAACATTCTAAAAGATGCACAAAAGTGGCCTTAGGGTCGAAAGTGACCGAAAGAGAAAAAGCGAACAGAATGTCACGCACTCACTTTGATAATGAAGTGATGGAGAAGTTGTAGCAGACGTTATCAACTCACAAGCCGTCTATAGCATTCATTTAATTACCGTTTTAGTTACCGTTTTGTAATTCTATAACTACATTGTTGTGTTTTATTTGTTACAATTAATTTGTGTTTTAGTGTCATAAATGTATAGTTATAGACCCTATCGAAAAATGGCGGCGATTTTAATGTTCCTTTGTCTCCGTTCAAATTAGCCTGACCAGCCTCGTTTACAGTAACATATTCTTTTGAAATTTTAACACAAGGACGAGGTTAGTAGGGCTAATTTGAATGTAGACAAAAGAATATTAAAACCGCTGCCATTTTTCGATAGGGTCTATAACACAGGATATTTGATAATTTACATTCGGTATTTGTAACTTTAATTGACTTTCCTCGAATGACTTTAACTACAGTTGCAGATAAAGCGTATATAGCTGACAATATTTTGGGCCGAAAGGAAAATGTGCAAATTTTGTCTTGAAAAAGCATGATATGAATCAAGAGATCTGAAGCCACTGTGCCAACGGTGTTGTAAACTCTGAACATTGACTTCATTATTTCATAATTAACCGTATGATACAGATTCCATTTTAAGCACTTTCAATGACACCAGTTGAACAAAGCCATTACTGACAAAATGGAAAAAAAGTCAGTGGGATCTTTAGGACAGACTAAAACAAGTGCTACAAAACCAGGGCTTTTTAGGGCCAGCAAGAAAATAATTTGGGATTTTTTAGGTTTATTTTATGAAAAAACGTACAATTTTTGTTTCGCTTGTGTGAAAACCTTTCAAATTGGCTCTTTGCTGTTATGTTTTTAAAATATTTATTTGCTTCACCAGGATTTTAAAATATGAACTACTTCCGCGAGAATTCGAGCCTCGAATCTTCTTAGATTGAGCACTCTCATTTTCAGGTGTAGTTGAAAATCATTTCTTAACTTTGCCTTGTTTATGAAAATCATATCAGATAATAATGTTTTACTAAATTTGATAAGAGTTAAATGCAAAATGCCTGCCGGGGCAATTTAATTTAATCACCTCTGAAAATTGGTTTATTTAAGCACTAAATTAAATATTTCAGCTTGCTTTTAAATCATATATTCTTATTTTACAAATATCCCTTTTCTTGCTTAGGTGGTAGATCTATTTTTTATTTGGCTTTGCCCAGTTTTATGTATCAAAACTGTGAAAAATGATGATACTCCCACTCAGTAACACTCACACTCAAATATTACCTATCGTGTACGAGACCTACAACTGTACAAGTGTTTGTTGAAGTCAGATTTAAGTAAAAACTACATGCCAGCAGATTAAGATAATTTTATAAATAAAAAAGCAAAACACAATTAAGTATTTCTCTATGGCCGTTCGGGTTTATTTAGTCAATTAGTTTTATTTATGTTTTAAAAACAAAAACAAATTTATAACGAAGTGCTAATTATCAATACACTCCGTCTTATTTATATATATTTATAGAAATGAAATGAAATTACAATTAAAATTGTTTATCACGATTTGGGCAACTTAGTCGACCAGAGCTTAAAAAATTAGTCAGTGCTACTCTGGCCTTTTTAGCTTATATTTATGGAATAGAAACTGCAGAATATTGATATAATTAAGGTACTATCCTATGCTAGCGAGGCAAAGGTTTTAAACTAAATTAGTTGAAAACCCTGTATCTACAGATCAAGCTAAATTTTTAAGTAAACTGATAAATAACAATGTTATCAACAAAAAATTATCTTTCCATTGGTATTTAGATTGGAGCTATAACAGTATTAAATGCGTCAGTAAAATTTTGGACACGAAAAAATAATTTCAGTATCAAATATCTTCAAAAAGTCAATTTTTAAAATATACAAGTAATTATCAAAACAAAAGTCAGTCTAGTATTTGTAAATTTATAAAAATTACAGCAGTGAGAACCGACAATAATTTATAAGTTATAAGAAAACAGTTCTACATTTTACGAAAAACATACTTATTACGATATTTTTTAATTGTTTGATTTGGAGGTGAGCGGGGATTTTCTAAGAAAGAAGTTTACAAGAAAACAAACTATTTCAAATGTACTCACGAAAGACAGAATGTAACACTATCGCGCATTCGATGCCCCAGACTTCTTCCCAACAATGATTGAGTGTATGTGTGATAAGTGTCATGTTTCAACGAAACAAAGCTCGATTTTCCAGTCTCATTTTTAGCCCGGCTGCAGATACTTCACATCTAATCGTGTTTAAAATCATTACGATGGACTGAACTGAAAAGATCTCAATAGTGCGTTAACTTTCAAACAGAATGGTCAGTTCGCAGTCAGTCTTGTCACTTTCAACAATGCGTACGTTTAAATGAAATAGATTAATAAAGACTTCTAAAAAAGCTCACTTGTTTTAATGTAAATGCCACAAAGAGTTATCGTTTTCGAGAACTACCGTCTCGTAACTTTGCAACTTTAGAAATCACAGTTTCTTGAGACTAAAATCAGACAGTCGATGACAATGTCGCGTGTGTAGTTAGAGCGTTCAGTTTTACAAATATCAAGTGTCGCTTTTATATCGAAACACAGAGTCGGAAAACATTCGATTCAATGCCCTCTTGTGGACTCAACTCTGTCACACTCTTGGATAATAATTAAAACACGACTTACTATGTTTAATTAAAAAATAAAGAATCAAAATATAGATATCCTTTATGAGCATTCAATTATTTCTAATACAGGTCTTTGATTACTCTCGTATAAAATTTAAAACGAAAAAACTTTGAGCAGTTAAATGTCTTTTAAGCTGGAATATTAAACCTCACGCGAAAATATCTCCAAAGGGCAAAACTGTATCAAATTATTAACCTATTGGATATAACAAAGTTTATCCTTTAAAATCTATTTATAAGGGCAGTATTCATAATTATTTACATTTCCCGGTGAAATTCTAAGGCTAAAGTCTATATTATCAGAATACATAATTATAACCACAGCAACAGAGGACAATTGTGATTTTATTGCACGCCTGTCCGGTGATGTGGTTATAATCAGAGCAGTCAGACGATGGATTGTCACTACTTACCATGCGCAATATTATAGCTCTAAAGGCTTTTAGTTTCTCGCTCAGAAATCCCCACATTTTTAAAGTATGATCAGTAAGAAATCTCCTATGCTAGCAGACCTTGTAGATAAGAAATAATAACAACAATATAGCTGTATATTTTAACGCATACCTCTTGGTCTGGAAACATCCTGTCCATAGATGCCATAACGAACCAGCAGCAGCACGACCAAGGCCGTTTCAAGGCCATATGTCCTGCATGACAAAAAGAAATTTAAAGAAGATCCATCGCCTATTGATAAACCCAAGCCGGCCCTATTCAAATATACACTTTAAGAAGCGCCCATACTAACCGTAAAGACATGGCTTGGCATCTATTTCGGCCCAGCTACGTACCACGAATGCTGCAATTGTATCCGCGATATTCAGAGGCCAGTCTTGAGCGTGTACAGAGACTCTCAGTGTCTTCTGTCCTCTAAGTTTATTGTTAGGGTTTTCAGCGTCGCACGTGATTGGATAGCAGACTTGTCTTGTAACAATATCTGCTCATCTCTTTCAATTACAGACAAATTCTCAAAAGTGACCTCTTGGGGATAGTTCAAATGATTCGGAATAACGCGCCCAACACGACGTCACTTTACACACGTGTCACACATCGTTACGCCAGTTTTGTTTGCCAAAAACGACAACAAAAATTACGTTAATTTTTGGAAGGATAAAACTCAACATATCTTCGGTGAAGGTAAACAACAATTTCAAATGAAAGAATCTTCAGGCGCTAATGTAAAGAATTATATTTAGAGAGCAAACAAGAAAGAGATTATGTTTCCTTTCGTGACGCGACACAACTCACCCGTCCCATAACGGAGGGATTTTGACATGTGGATAAACCGGATATAACTCTTCTGTTATCATTTCCGGTGATGGGAGATATAGAAATGGACATGACAGGGTCCCCAAGAAATATTTTTGGAGATCCTGAAATGCTAGCACCATTACCATTACAGCACCATTAGACAATGTATTAGTCGGAAGTGCTTAGCGAATTGATTTGCAGTTGGCAATTATTGTCCGTAAAAAACCTATTTTCAAAACAACATTGTATTGACAAAATAATCAGCTATTTTTCTTTTTAAAATTGCTTTAGATCAATTGATCCTCATTTTAATATTTAAAACAGAAAGTAAACGATAAAGTATGTTCGTGAAACCAGTAATTAGACAGGAATAAAACTCCAACGTTAACTTTATATCGGTAAGCTTTCGATTGTGATTGCTGATCACCATGCTATCCTGTTCATATTAAAACAGACCGTGTTTTTCAGAGTTGCCACTATTTACTGGATGTGAAACAAGTTCAAGGACTTTTCCAGGACCTTTTCAAGCAAATCCAGGTCCTTCTCTATTAAATAGAACTTACATAATTTTTTCCAAAATCAGTTTAACAATATACATACTATTTTATATTACCAAGCTTTAGAAGATTTGTTTCTGGACAAAAATCAAGCCTCCCGGAGTCACGGTTTGTGTTTTAGAGCATTGTCACATCGAAATTTTTTTAACAAACATCTTAATTTTATTATTTTTGGAATTTAAGAAATAAATTTTTTGCCCCATCCAGGATTTTCAAGAACAACGACCCAAATTCAAGGACTTTCCACTCCAGGGCCTGGAACTTTTTGTTTCCGATTCCAGGACTTTCCAGGATTTCAAGGCCGTGGCAACCCTAGTTTTAATGCCGCGGTGCGTGCTGTCTCCAAGTCCGTAGTTTCAACCATCGCTTATGGTTTTAAAAATTGCTAAGGCCAAATAAGAAAATTAAAAGTTTCTCATCAGCGCCCGCTTTTCAAAAACACTTCGGCATTTACTTTTCATATTTTTCAGTTAAATACAGAAATTGTATCGAACAAATGTATACTTTTGTCAATCATGACTCGGTTAGCTATTAGTATAACCAGTGAAAAGAGGCCGAAAAAAACCAAAACAAAATTTAATAATAATTATCAAATGAGAGTATAGGAGCAACTCTATGTACAGATCAAATTTGCGAGCGAAACTAAAGACCGGTTTCCATATAATCGCTCCCGTCGCTTCTGACGCCACTCTCTTTGATAAACTGTTTGATACAAATTTTTTTTTGAGCGATGCTAGTGATACGGTGTTTTCATATGATCGCCGCTGTCGCTCGATTTCTTTAATCCGGTAGAAGAGCTGGGGTCGAATGATAATATTTGAGGGCGAATTTGGCGCTATTTTAAAAATGGCGACGGATACGAACTTAGACGACAGTTAGTATACACGCTTTTCAGTATAAGAACAACTTTATAAGAACAACGAGACTCAAGTTTGTTAAAATTTAAGAACAATTTAAGAACAAGCTCAGGATGAAGCTTGATAACTAGGAATGTTTTGATGGTAGAAAATTTACTGAAACTGAGTGATATAGCACAAAACATAAAAAGATTCACTGTAAAGACTGCTCCACAAACAATGAAGATAGTTCTCCTCTAAATTCAGCCGCATAATACATATGTGTTGCAAGGCGTTTTATTTTCCTATACCTTGTTTTCTTTTGTTTTTTCTTCAATAAAAACCGCTCACAGAAATAAGAACAAATTGAGACTGAAATTGCCAAAAAATTTAAGAACAAGTGAGTCTCAGATTCAAACAGTCCGCCGTTATGTTTGTTCCTACTGCAATACAGCTCCTGAGAAAACGAGAACAGCAGACAGTTACACTGAAGGAAACATCGTTTTTGGATACGCCAGATGACCGGGACTTTTCACACGCTCGTATAAAGAGCTTCGACTTCATGAGAGACAGATCTTTTATAGGCTGAAGCTAAGTCCAGGTCGTCAGCCGTAAGTGATGTTTTAAATAAATTCAGAGCTTCTAGCTTACACATTAAAAGAACAGCTACACCATTGCTACTGAAATTTTAAGTGGTTTCCAGTAACAAAATACACCGTCACTGCTGTCGCAACTGTCGCCAAGATAAAATTTTTGTTATCTCAACGACGCACAGCACCACAGCTAGATAAATATAATCAGGTCGGAGTTATTTTTGCTGAACGAGAAAAACCCTTGGAGTCAGATTAAGATCGAAATACAGTGCCGTAGCTAGGCAAAACTTTCTTTTGAGGGCCCAACTTGGCAGGGAAATGCCTTTACGGAAGCGCCGCGGGCGCGGGCGAAATCTATAGGCGGTCCGGGGAGAAAATTTTCATTACTGAAATCGCTGAAAATGCACCAATATATTCTATCCGTGTGAGGCTGTTTTTTTAACAAAGAACTTAGTTTTAAATTCGTATCAGACAAATTTCTGTGGCAACATATGGCTAGTCTAACTGTTAACAAAACTCAAACACAAGGCAACTCGCCTCACTCAACAGGATTTTGATATCAACAGGATAGGTTAAAAGAGCATTCTTATTCTAGCTTCCGTCATTCTTTCTATTTGCAGACAGACTCATTTTTGCAACCCCAAATCTTTTATTCAACATCAGTAAAACCAGAAAGTGTGGGGGCTGATGCAGCTCTGGCCAGCCCTATCCCTTTCGTTGTTCCTAAACTGAGTGGTTTGAATAGTTATTGAAATTTGGAATAGTGGCAGTGACAGCACAGTCAGCAAAACTATATTAATAAGACCTGGAGTGCCTCTACATCATTTCAGTAGGAGATGCAACCCTCGCACTTGAACTATATGCTTGATTTTCTGCTGTTCTTATTCCAGATGTTGTCACGAAATCAAAAAATTCATTCACTCTCCGTCTCGTCCGTTTTAACGTCGTTGTCATTGGGAGATTTATCGGGACTCACCCCACCAAGAAGAGTTCCTTATTTCAACCAGTTTGATTTTTCTTTTTTGTAGACATATCTGTATTTCATGCTCGATGAGTCGATCGAAGCAAACAGAACGTGTGTAAACAACTTCAAACACGGTAGAATACCATAGTGGTTTGTTGGTGTACGAGCGCCTCTTTGTTTACGTACGTTTTCAGTTAGTGTCAGACGTTTCCAACGCGCTTACAGAAGGCCTGGGTGCTAGTTAGGCGCTTTGTGTATTTATTTGTTTTAGTTAACGTAGTTCCCTTGAGTTTGAGAAGAAAAACAAAGCAGTTCCAGCTTGAATTTGTGGTTATTACTAGTGAATTATCTCCGGAAACCTCCACCAAGTTTACCCTGTTACATTGGCACCTTGATAACAATACATACTGGTGTAAATCTAATTGTATGTATAGAAAGTGATAAAATTAACAATATCAATAATAATTATAAAATTAATTTACATGAACTGTTATATTGGAAAAACGCATGGAAAACTTATCTATTAATATTTCTTTTCCTTAATTTTTTTTTGGAAG
>JAOCPT020608845.1:0-10115 GCA_026546935.2 Palythoa grandiflora | reverse complement strand
CCCCAAACCAAAGCTGCACTTGCGCATGGTCAGGAGGGACGGTTTGGTGATTGTACTCAATATTCTTCTCATTCAATGACTTATTTTAATTCCCTCACTATCCACCAAAATCTAGGGTGAAATCCCCCTTAAGGTCGCACATAACCGTGGTGATATTTACCTGGTTACACTGTTCACCTTGGTATATGTGACCTCAACTATTGTCAGCCGTGTGATTGGCTTCTTTGTGTTGCCCTTCAGTGAGGAATATGATTTCTTCACTTTGTGGAACGCACATTCTTTAGATTTCATTGATGCCTATTTATTAAGAGGATGTAATATGATTAAAGTCCAAGATTTTGAAACTTATTATATGAAATTTTCTAGTTTATATCTAGCGAAACTAATTAGTTAATTTCCGCTTTGTAATGTAAAGACCATGGTGAAAATAGTTTTTCTATTTAATAATAATTGCAATACACACGGTAAGAAATAAATCTGACTTATAATCAATATATTTTAAAGGATTTACTGTGGCCTTCATTATTGTCAGTTAACGATTTACAGAATCAAATGCTCCGACTGCCCTGCCTCCTATATCGGAGAGACACGACGAAACCTCAACACAAGACTAAATGAACACAAACGAGCGACCAGAAATGGCGATCTCAGGAATCGCATTGCTGAACATCACCGACTCGTGAACCACACTATCGACTGAGACTCGGCACATTGTTTGACTTAAAGCACTAACTAGTTTCAACGAATGACGTTGGAAAGCTGGTTTACTAACTTAGAACGGAATCTACTCAAAAGATGTCAACAAATCAAACACAACGAACAGAACAGAACGAGCTAACCTTACTTTACGGATCGAAAACTACCAATCACGACAAATTACTTGAGCCTTACATCCAATCACATTACAACTTAACTGACCAATCAGTTTACGCGTACCAGACTATATAACTACTCTACTGACACACCATTCCTCGCTTGACTCTGAAGATGACTTCCGCACAGGTTGTCGAAACGTCAGTCACCAAAATGGACAACAGTCCTTCTCAGGATTACACTAACCCGGACGATCTGAACATACGATCTACAATATTACTTTCAAAGTTAAATTACTTTTGTCCATTGGTCAAATTATATTGCCATGTTTTCAACTTCAGCCATCGATCCATGCAAGATCTTAGGATCTGTTTACATATGCCAGATTGACCTCCTTGCTGATTCGATATAGCACAGTCTAGTCAAGTGAGTTAATATTGTATTTTGTTTTATCCAAAACCGGTAGTATTATAAAGCCAGGTGCTAGATTTTGTAGAAGTTGATGGCGCAAGATGGCGTACGATGGCGTAGAATAGAAATAGAAACATTTACACATTATCGCCTCGTTATTGTCTGCTATGGCTTCTTTCTTGCAGCAGGTAGTTAAATCTTTTCATTTGCTACTTCCTCGACGTAATTTGCGAGTAAAATTTGTTGAAACTGTCGTCCGCCATTTGCAGGTCGAACGGGCTCAAGCTCACTTCGTGCTTGTATACATGAAGGTTAAATAATGAACCCCGAAGTTACTTGTAAAGTTAATGACAAGGGCTTTGGTTCAGGTAAAATCACTTTAGACGGCATGGCACTCTGACGGTGTTGATGCAGAGCGCAGAGACAGACTTCCGGGTTCTGATAAATGTAGGACTGAAGAAACAGTAAGAAAAGGCTATTACAATGATTTGTAGCTGTTTGTATTTGGATTGACTAGATTGCCTAAGACCCGGATTCTAACGGACACAGGAGCTTGTAAAACCTTTACCAAGTACCCGGTTCATGACCCTCTCCATGTAAACAGTAGCAATACTTGGTATGGAACTGGTTCATCCGCTTTCCGGCTCGATTGAAGTGAACTGGAAGTTTAGCTTTGCTTATGTAAACTTAGGCGCAGTAAGAATTGAACATTTTTGTGACCTTTTTCGCCCAAGTTGACTCGGCTTTCCATTCTCCCGTGGTCGGTAAAATGAGTACCATCTTCTGCTGGATGTTAACCAGACGGATTAATGTTCCTTCCAGGGGAAGTCAACAGCTCTCATCCGCTTAACATTTCAGAAACTGGGGATTAGCACCGGCTCCAATGGACCACTTTGGCTCGTAAAAGGATTTAGCTATGTTAACACAGGCCCGTAGACTCAACAAAATATTTAGTCTTTTATCATTGCTGTCCTCATTGTCCGTGAGCACAAAGATTAAATGCATCGTAATGCTTTCAACTGGTACTTTTACTTTTAAAGGTTCTGCCAAACCACAGGGCACCGAGTACGGGGCCATATTGTTAATAAAAGCCAACCCAGTGAACAGCACCATGGCTGCCATTTGTGGGTCATACCAGGTCCTTTGCAGGAGTTGATGTCGTGACCAAATACCACATAGCAACACGCAACTGGTGAGCAAGATAACCAGTGGAAAGCAAAGCGAAGCGATGAGTGTTTACAGAATCATCGACGTTTTGGATGTAGAATTGCTCCCAAAACCTAGAAAATAAATAGAAAATCAGCCTGCTTCATCACAATAAGATGAAATACGATATAATAAACCAGCTGGCTTTTCTATTTTTTCTAGATTTTGTTGGGTTTTTGCAAATCTGTTTCCAAAAACCGACGATTTTCTTAACACAAATCGCTTCTCTTTGCTTCATTCCATATGTAAAAGCACGTATCAGCTTGCTCACCAATTGCGTGTTGCTATGTGATATCAAGGCACGTGACCATCTCCTGCACAGGGCCCGTTGCTGCGCCGACAAAAATCCGAAGATCAGTAGAAAACAGAGAAAATCGCAAGATATCAGAACCAAAAATTTAAAAACCAAACACACACAAAAAAAGAAAAAGACCCGCCCCCTGCAATGGACACCCAACCCGGAAAACCAGAGCTTTTTTGTGCAAAAACCGTTAAACTGAAAAATGTCTAAATCTGCGAAACCAAAAACCCCAAACAAACCCCCCTCTTCCCCCCCATCCTCCCCTTCCCACCTCACCTTTGGTAGCACGCAATCTCTGTTGTTAGACCGCCGCCTTATGTGAGCATGTATTATGTATTCTATGAGAGCTGCTCATATGCCACGCCTCTGACAGAGCTTACAAGACCAAACGTTTTGAGAATTTTTCGATTTCTAAATGAATTGTATTGCTATCATAAATAAACCAATGCTTACTTTTAGTTAGTAAAAACTTCACTGACAAAGATTTGAGTTGTGTCGCATCACGAGTGAACCGCGAGTCACGAGTCAGCCTCGAGCCCGAGTGAACCACGACTCACGAGTGTGTTTTTCATTCTTTTTTCCTGTTCTGTTTAAGTTTTGTATTTCTTGAAACAATTTATTGTGTCCAGAATCAAACTACTGGCCAAACTAATGTACATACAAAGGCAATTTCCATCGCCAAGTTTCAGGTGCGTGTCGCAAGACACGAGTACTTTATCCTCAATGGACTGGTCGTTTCAATTGATGTGGACCTTGGTTTTATTTCCATGTCGCTGTTATAGAGCCCCAGTTTCCAGTGAATGAGTCACTGCACGCCTTGTAGTAGCCAACAACAGCGACCAATCAGCACCCGTCATCTTGTTTCTGTCACATGATATGCTATTGTTGTTACCAGTCTTCCATCTGAACCACCACGTCGAGTAACTTCACAGACGTTTGGTTTCATGCAAATGCAACGGATTGGGCCCAAGATTTAACACTCAAATGATTTAGCTGCGATTACAGGCTAGCAATGATTTTACTAACATTCGTTTTACTAGACCGCCACCCTAACAGCTGAGCTACTAAGTCAACTGGAAGAATGTGTTCGTTAGAAATCAAGCTAGTTATGCATGGACATAATATTCAATAATTCAACAGCGCAGCGTTGCTATACTAAGAACAGAAATTTCTATCTCCACGTGACTCTGACAAATAGAAGCATGCTTGACAAAAATGTCCAAAAAAACTAGTAATCTTGTAATTATAAAAGCAAATTTATTGCTAAATTTCAAATAATATGGTCCGTTCAAAGTATTACGTCAGCTGCCACCCGACTTTACGATATCTGGTTTGTTTGGCTGTGTTGTGGCGTAATAAAACCTCTGCTCTATTTAACACTTAAGGGGATTAGCGCCGCGATAGATAATTTAATTCATTCGGGAATAAGCCTCGTGCGAGAAGATGTCATGCTGTAAATGGTGCAATGCATTGTGGACATGTGAGGCGGGGTAGAAGCCGCAACTATCACGTGGTTTTTCATTGATTTTAAGTTCCATGCTCAGGTAACCCTGAGAATTTTGTTTTTCAAGGGGCCATGCTTTCTACGCGCAAAATCGTTCACCTTCTCATCAGAAACCGCTGGGGCTCAAATGAATCTGAGTTGAACCGAAACCATGTTTAGTTTATGCCCGAGATTTCGTCTTTGGCTGTGAGACTTTGTCTTTTGCCGTGGAATGGAAATGAGACTGACTCATGCCAAAAAAAAAAAAAAAAAAAAATTGGGGCCGGCGGACATAAAACCTAATGTTATATTTATGCCTGACTGGCTGATGATGGTTCACAAAATGCTTTTGAATGATGTATAAATGCAGTAGGATGATTATTCTAATAAAAAACACTTCATGAATGCTAAATGTTTCCTATTAAGCAAAGTATAAAAGACTAGACTACCAAGCGATGTTTTTTTTACTATGCGAAAGGAAAAAAATACATATATTACCTTGCAATTTCCTGCATCAGTTCTGATTGGTACACAAGCGGTCTGTAAAAATGCGTTATTTGGCCCGCGGGCTGTATACGCACGCATTCGGACCGGTTTTCCGTATGACGATTTTCAGAAAATTTTCAAAACTCGCAAAATTACTTAAAAAACGATTTTCAAGAGCCCTGATGAAGACTTTTAAGTCGAAAACGCTTGGTTTTTATATAACCCATAAATCAAAAAGTTTTTAGCCTTAATAATTTTTATTCATTTTAATACTTTTAGCGAACATATGTCAAAGATTTTAAAGTATTTCCGAAAATTTCCGAAGATTTTCAAGCACTTCCGAAAATTTTAACACAAGATTTCCGAGGATTTTTAGAAAATCTTCAAAAGTACAAAATTGCATAAGATTAAGAAACAGTTTTTAAACATTTTCGAAGCTGTCATATGATTTCCGAAAACTGTCGAATACTTCTGATAGTTTTCGAAGAGGTAGGTATGGGATAAATTACCGGAAGTAAAAAAAGTCATATAATAAACGAATTATTTACCTCGCTTGCTCAGTCTGTAGGTAAAATTGTCAGACCTTGGTCGTTTTTGTCGGCCCATACCCTCAAGACCTAGGCCTCAGTCATATATTTTTCTATACAGTCCTTGCGCTCGATCTGTTAGTAATCTTTTTGTTCTTCGGCCATTTCAATAGGCCATTTCCGAAATACGCTCAACTGCTCACAAACAAAACCTTCAAGTCGAGGTTAAGTGCTCACTTTTCATACATTTGCTGTATTTTTGAGCACTTAGCCTCGACTTGATGTTTTTGTTTGTCGGCAGTGGAGCGTAATTCGGAAATGGCCTATTGGTTCCGATCTTGTATAATCACTCGTGACTTTCGTTCCGGCCTCATGTTATGTCGCTGTAACAGCATGATTTCGTTCAGGCCTGAGTTCACCCCGTTCTCTTATGTACTCACCCTCTAACTCTCCCAGCTGAACGATCAGTCCAGACACGGCGATTGAAGCAAGTTAAGTGCAGTATTTAAAATCCAAATCAAATACTTTCAGTATTCAATTTAGAAATATTTATTTTTTCTCTGACTATCACTTACACATCAAATTTGTGCGAACGCCGTAGTACGAAGTGGTTTGTGATTACGTATGAGTTGTCTTTAATATGAGATGGTACGAAGCTTTTTGAGATCCACTCTGTTTTCCCTGGAACAGAAGTACAAGAAGAAGAGCCGTGAAATTTACCGCTAGGACCAATTGAAAAATTCGGGATCCCAATCTTCTCACAAAATAATTGGCTCAGTGATCGAGTGAGAACGAGTGGGATATAGATAACAGATGAGCTGGTGTCTAATCAACATGGCGCAGCACGGCGGGGAGGCTTTGTCCCAGTCTGTTTTGTATATCAATATATTTCACCGAGAAGAGATCTGGGGCCCACAGTAGCTCCAAGGAATCTTGTGCGAACCGCACAAAACATTCTGCGTGTCTACATCTGGACGTTGAAGGTTGCACAAGACAACTAATAAAATGTTGAAGGTAAGGTTTAAAAGAACTTTCGAAATTATCGTATTTAGACACAGACTTCAGATTTTTTATTCATAATAATAACAAGTCGGCAGACGTTGCCGCAAAAAATATTTCCTGAGCCATCAATGGGTACTTAGTAGAAACACAGGAAACCCATACAATCTTAGAGAGTTGAAGAAATGAATAAAAAAATATATTTTACTTACATGAGGTGTTGTTGGTGTCGTCTTTGACATTCAGTTGCGATTTCAAGCCATTTTAGCGATTTTTACAGATTTTCCCATTCACATCTAAGGGAGAGACAAGGACGGAGACCTTATCGAGCCAGCCAGTCGCCTTCGGAACACAATTTTTGCCATTAAATCACTTCCAATCACTTTCTAACTCGGCAGGGCAACGGAGGGATAAATTGCAAACCCTAATATACCCAAAATCTCCCAAGAAGTCCGCTTTGCAGAGACCAACAGCTGGTAAAGGATTCAAAAGTCCGTTAGAAAATGGCGCTCAAATGGCGAAGTATGCTGCAGTAAACCGTTATCCCAGTTACAAAATCACCCGCACAGGGGATGCCACTGGATGACCGGTTACCATAATGGCTGATCACTCCCTTATGTCAAAGACGACATCAAGAACACCTCATGTAAGTAAAATATATTTTTTTTATTCCTTTATTCAACTCTCTAAGATTGTATGGGTTTCCTGTGGTTATACTTAATTTCGCGGCTCCAGTCTCTTCCACAGCGCATGCTCTATTGGTTACAGCGCATACTCTATAGAGAGAGCTAGCGTATTTACCTAGCTTTTCTTTTGAATAAAATTGTTAGTTTTATTATTTTGTTTTTCTGTATGTTAATTTTTTTTTTCAACCTACTCACTTACGAATCCCTACTGACGATACGCGATAACAGGGTTAGGGTTACATGCTTATTTGTAATTAAAAGAATCATGATTTTTATCAAGTTCATTGCTAATTAAAGCTTCCTTTGATGTTATGCAAAAGTTTCAGCGCGAATTCTTTTTTAAATTTTAAATTTGTTTTTCCATTTTAATCCTTAAACCGATGAGCAGGTTTTCCTTCACAAGTCTTAACAAGGCAACGTTTATTTCCTGTATGGGAGAAATTCTCAAGTTTTACCTTGTCAAGTCTACTTGTTCAAAAAGTGCCATGGAATTTTAACATGTACTATTAATATAAAAGTTGTATCATAATATATGTAATAAATTCCCCACAATTTAACAGCAATCAACCTTAGTTATAACACCTGACAAATAGCACCGATCAGTTTTTTACTGCAACAACTCAACC
Source organism: Palythoa grandiflora (assembly GCA_026546935.2). NCBI lineage: Eukaryota > Metazoa > Cnidaria > Anthozoa > Zoantharia > Sphenopidae > Palythoa > Palythoa grandiflora. Next base: position 2,577 of record JAOCPT020608845.1, on the reverse strand, counting down.
ATATATAGGTAGATGAAAAATAAACATACTTTGTCAGCTCCATTTTCCTGGTAATACTGCCACGTCACGTTGTCCATTGATAGCCTTAGTTTGTAGTTCTCGGGATATTCGTTAGTTGTCGCCTTTGCACTTCCTCGAGTGGCTATGCCGCATACTATGAATGCGTCCCCTAAGTCGATTTTTAGCCAAGAATTTTGTTGTTTATCTTTAGCTGGGGTCCATCCAGGTTTATTTCGATCGTTATTGTTAAGCCTGGCATAGTACGGTTGGTAGGCAGCAGTGTTAAAAATTGAAGATGCTGAAAACCTGTGGTCAGGGACTTTAGCACTGACAGCGATACCAACTGCTGATGTCGAACAAGCTAAATATAATATAGAAATACAAGATAATACAGGAATTTTGTTAATACATTCGAGTACCAAACGCCATAAATGCAATAATAGAATTAACAACTAAAGATAACTAAGTTAATTAAGCTGGGCAACACAAAGCAATTACAAAACCGTCGTAAAATGGTCAGCAGTCGGAAGAACAGCATAAAAATACGGCACACTCGCTAAACTAACCAAAACAAAAAGACAAAAACAAGTTATAGCATTAATAAACTGATAAACGGAGCAATATAAATTTAAACAAAAAAGATTTTACTTAGTATTTATAAAGCATGCGCTGATAAACTAATTATATAGATAGAGACAATCAACACATCGTAGAATGAAGGTTTCTTTCTTTTTTTTATTTTTTGTCAACTAAATTTAGACTTTAATTTCGTATCTTAGACTAAATATGCTTGTAACTTGCATTCATATATTTAGGAAATAAAAACGATATATTTAGACGCAACTTTATTTTAAAAACTGCGGATTTTTGAAGACACTTTGGAGAAAAATAAAGTTATCTGTAAACTTTGAAAACTTTAAATATTTAAGAAGTACACTGATATGCACATCAAATTTTGAAAAAACTTTATAGTTCAAACCTTTTTGAGAGTCACATGCAGTGGAGCAAATAGCAATTAATTCTACAGGAGTTATAAAAAATAAAAATCATCTCGTGTGTACAGACAGCAAATAAATAAGGCGATAGACTGTATTCAGTCCTGAACATTTTACAAACCTTGTTTGGTGACTCCACAGAGCTATAGACTGTATTCAGTCGTGAACATTTTACCCAACTTGTTTAGTGACTCCATAGAGCTATAGGCTGTATTCAGTTCTGGACATTTTACACACTTTCTTTAGTGATTCCATAGAGCTATACACTGTATTCAGTCCTGAACATTTTACACAACTTGTTTGGTGACTCCATAGATCGAGCTATAGGCTGTATTCAGTCCTGAACATTTTACACAACTTGTTCGGTGACTCCATAGAGCTATAGGCTGTATTCAGTTCTGAACATTTTACACACCTTGTTTGGTGACTCCATAGAGCTAAAGACTGTATTCAGTCCTGAACATTTTACACACCTTGTTTAGTGACTCCATAGAGCTAGAGACTGTATCCAATCTTGAACATTTTACACACTTTGTTTAGTGACTCCATAGAGCTATAGACTGTATTCAGTCCTGAACATTTTACACAACTTGTTTGGTGACTCTTTAGAGCTATAGGCTATATTCAGTCCTGAACATTTTACACACCTTGTTTGGTGACTCCATAGAGCTATAGGCTATATTCAGTCCTGAACATTTTACACACCTTGTTTGGTGACTCCATAGAGCTATAGGCTGTATTCAGTCCTGAAAATTTTTCACACCTTGTTTGGTGACTTCATAGAGCTATAGGTTATATTCAGCCCTGAACATTTTACACACCTTGTTTGGTGGCTCCATAGAGCTATAGGCTGTATTCAGTCATGAACATGTTACACACCTTGTTTGGTAACTCCATAGAGCTATAGGCTGTATTTAGTACTGAACATATTACACACCTTGTTTTGAGACTCCATAGAGCTCCAACCTGAGACAAAATCGGTTGTAGTTTAATTTGGGAAGAACCCGGATGTATACAGCTTGAACTCCGTCGTAAAGGAAACGGTTCACCACCGTACTGCGATCGTAGTTACCTTGAAATGTCTATTGTGACACAAAAGGCAGGGGGAGGGCGAGTGAGATTTCTTTTTTAGAGTGGATTAATGTGAACTAATTAACTATTTTGATGAAGGAAACATTAAAATTTGACAAGAATCACAAAGCAATTTGTAGCGATAAACCCTGTAGTCAAAATTGTATTTTGCCGACTATGACGGTAACTATTACTAACTAATGAAATAGCTGTTATCTACAATTATAGTTCTAACTACATGAATTTTGCTAAATGACGGACATTTTTTAGAATTGTTGCTAAGGGAGCTTCGACAGTTTTGATTCCAACATATTTTAATATTTCAAGACAAAAATATAATGGACAGAAGTTTTAACTTTTAAAAAACGTTTTAAAAACGTAATTTATAAACAAAATTTAATAATAAAAAAAAAATAACCAAACTATTTCAACAACCTGTCTCTCCTGAAGGCTCCTGATTTTTATCGTTATAAAACTAGGGCTATGAGAAAGTCTCTCCACCCACCCCGTC
>JAOCPT020608790.1:0-10116 GCA_026546935.2 Palythoa grandiflora | reverse complement strand
CCCCTTCACTCACGATGAGATTTGATTGGTTAGTTTTAACTGGCCATAAATCCCCTTCACTCACGATGAGATTTGATTGGTTAGTTTTAACTGGCCATAAATCCCCTTCACTCACGATGAGATTTGATATGTTAGTTGTAACTCACCATAAATCCCCTTCTCTCGTTGTTTTAGCTGTTCTGAAGAGACTGTTAACAACTGGGTGTAATAGAGTCATTTCACTTAATCCTAGTAACAATATAAATGACTTTTCCCCATCTGTTTTCATTCTAATAGTTAATTCGTTGCAAACTAATCTTTCTTTTTTTTAGTTTTATAAATAAAACTTCAATTTATTCTTATTTTATATTTATAGTAAATATTATATTATCATGCATACATTTATGATATTATGTTGTATTGTATATATTTTGCCTTGTTTTTTGTCACAACGAATAATACGTTGCAAAATAGTCCCCTTTTGTTAGCATTTTTCAAAAATATAACTTCAAATTAGCCTATTATCTGATATTAGAACACCATTAGTAACTGAAACCACTTGCTCTTCTTAAAACAAAACAAGGCTTAGTGATTAGCATTTAGGTTTGATTTGATCATTTAAGTTTGTAAGAAATGTTGAGTTTCATGTAAATTGTTTTTGAACCGTAGAAACCAACACCAGAGAACAAGACTGAAGACAGCTTACAAAGTAAAACAGCGCCAAAAGAACCCAGCAGTGACAGCCCTGTTGTCAACAAGGAATCGCTGGTTAGACCTTCATCGTTTAAGAGAAATAGACTCCCATCTGATACGCGTCCCAAGCCACAGCCGAAACCAGTGATTGGTAAAAAGCCAGCTGTACTTGCCCCAAAACCAGCACAAAAGCTGAAAAAGCAGGAAGAAGCGAAACCCGAAGAGAAAGTCGAAAAAAATCAAGAGGTAAAAGAAGAAGCAAAGAATGAAAAGGAAGAGAATGAAAAAGCTGAAGAAAAACTGACTGTTACGAAAGAAGAAGAAAAGAAAGAAGAGAAAGCAGAGGATAAAACGAAAGACGAAAAGGATGGGGATGAATTCAAAATGCATGAAGCAGATGGTGATAAAACAGATGAAGCTGAAAAAGAAACAACACAGAAACCAGAAAGGGGAAAAGAAGAAGATAAAGAACAAGAGCAAAAGGATGAGGATGAATCACCCTGGGTGAGACAAGAAACAAATCCCAATCAACGACCTCTTGAAAGATCCAAGTCTCACGATGCACAGCCAGTTTCACCAGTCGAAACAGCACAAACGGGCCGCTCAGCTACGCTGCCAAGGCCCTGGGCACCAGCACAACCAGGTAACAGTCCTCTTTTAAGGAAACCGAGCTTGGAACTGCCACCTGAGGCCGAGAAACCTGGGGAAGAGCCAACAGAGGCCGAGAAACCTGGTGAAGAGCCAACGGAGGTCGAGAAACATGGGGAAGAAAGGGAAGGAACGAAAGAGGAGGAAAGGAACAAAGAGGAGGAAGCTGGTGGAAAGCAGGAGGCGGTACGAGAGGACAGTGCCGGGAACATAGAGCAGGAGACGACACAAGATGAAGATGGTGACAGCATTAAGAATTTGCATGAGAAACCGACAACTAAACTTGAGTAAGTTGCATGTAAAAATTAATCCAGCTCTTAAACTTGTTTTTTTAGAAACGTTATTTTTCTTCTTACTGATTTTTAGTGGTAGCTGTCAGTGATTTTATTGCGTTGTACATTCTCAATGCTTATGTTACAGTTTGCATAATTTTTTTTTTTATCTTACGTATAGTATCCATACTTACTTTTGCTTTACTTGCAAATACTAACAGATCAAGTAGTTTCTTTCAGTAAGAAAAGTTTAGTTTATTTTTTCAACTAGCACGTTGGAAATTTAAAGTTTCCTGGTTTAGCGAGTGAAAGGCAATTTAAATTAGTGACAGTAAAAGTATAATGAAATGTACATTGGAATTGTTCTGAAGGTTTTATCCAACTTCTAAATTCATTAACCAATAGTTAGTTGATGTGGGTACTGTTTGCAATTATTAATCTTAGTGTTAGTGTTTGGTTAGGACTTCTTATAACAATCATCATTAAAGTCGCTTTACTGAAGTCACGAGCTGCATAGTTGTGCAAACAAAATTGATGGTTTCAAACAAGTGCTTTTATAAATCAAAATTACCTAAGTTTTCTTTGTCAGGTGTTCAGAGTAGGTGAAATTCTGAGCATTAGTCGTTTTAGGGATTAAAAATCTCTTTTGTTGCTCTTACACAAGGGGAAAAAGCTCTAAACTTAAAGTTAGCTTGCCTTCATTTTGAGCACTCGATTTGTTCGCCGCCGAGGCAGCGCAAAAAGCAGACTCAAAGAGTCGAATTAAGACCCCGTCCTCGTGTATTTGGATATTATCGAAAACAAAGATTTTTTTCTTTGTTTTCGAAAACATCGGCACCTACACACCGGCATCGCATTTTCGAATGGATTTTGCTCGCCCACTCTTTTACGTGGAAAAGATATACTTCGTTTTATCTACGGGTTATGAGTGAAAATGCATTCGCTGGGGTTACCATGACCTTTGACGTAATCGTTTTTGAGAACCTCCGTTTTCTTCCATTCACACGGATCCGATAAATTCCCGGTCTACAATCTGGCCACTGCTTTCAAAAACCTGTGGTTTCATTGCCCAAAAACTCATCTTACGTGTTGACGAAAGCCGTATCTGTAGAAAAAATCTCCCTATTCAAAAATATCCGGAGGCGGTTGGATGGGTCTAAACTTGAGAAAATAATCTTACTTCACTAGTTGAAGTCAAGCTCGCTGCAAGTAATTTTTATTAGCAGTTCTTCAACTTATCGTTCGTTAGCATGCCATAAAACTATTAATATCGTTAACTTTAAGTGCTAAATTGCGGTTTTATAGTTTGAAGGTTTCATCTCTTCACTAACAGGGTAATCAAGAGAAGCTTAAACGTTTGCTGACATCCTGCATTTAAAATGGTGTAAGTTTGTGTAAGTAATAAAAAAATAAGATAATTAACTGCCCTGTAACTCGCAGTAACACCCTTTATAATTCTTGTTAATTTAACTGAATTTTTGAGATATCTAATTACGCGAAGCTAAACATGTTTGGGCTACTGTACTGCTATTGTCAATGTAAATGAACTTAGAAACTGGGCAAATTGTACAAAAATATTAAGAATAAAATAAATTAACAAGTGAATCGATTATAAGATGCTTAATTAAATGATCTAAACGCACCATAAAAGTCTTTCGCATGAAAGAAAATGTTTTATCTTCTGTTTTGTTGAGTTGCTCTACTGGAACTCAGAAGAACTTATAACGTCGTTAAGTAAGAATATTTAAAGTTTTAATCAACACGGTTGTAAACCCGGCCTGTATAGAAAGGAATTTATATTGTAGTCACCTAGCTGGATCACGAACTCTCTTTGGAAAGTCAATCTTGGTGGCTCTTAGTAAGTGAATAATTAATGTTATACGAAAATATTGCGAGTTTTGAGTTAAACCGACTACGTAAGAGTATTTTTGACGTATTTGCTCACAACAAAAACACCAGTCAGTTGTTTTTTCCATCAATCATCTATTGTTTTAAGCATACTTCTTTCATCGCCATGATCATATCTTTTCTCTCCTGTCAATCCCTGACCTTACTTTTGCACTGTCCTGATCTATCCATCCTGCCTGTTGCCTCTCTTACTTCACCGGCCTCCTCCATGTTATTGTGGTTATTCCTACTGCTGTTCCCTTACCCTCTGGTCTTAATCCTATGGCCATCATTCAGACACCAGTTGGTCCTACACATAGTATGTGTCCAATGCAGTTATTGTTGCTCTACCTACTGCTCCCTTACCCTCTGGTCCTCACCCTATGGCCACCATTCAGACACCAGTTCGTCCTACACATAGTATGTGTCCAATGCAGTTATTGTTGCTCTACCTACTGCTCCCGTACCCTCTGGTCTTCATCCTATGGCCATCATTCAGACACCAGTTCGGCCTACACATAGTATGTGTCCAATGCAGTTATTGTTGCTCTACCTACTTCTCCTGTACCCTCTGGTCTTCACCCTCTGGCCACCATTCAGACACCAGTTCGTCCTACACATAGTATGTGTCCAATGCAGTTATTGTTGCTCTACCTACTTCTCCTGTACCCTCTGGTCTTCATCCTATGGCCACCATTCAGTCACCAATTCGTCCTACACATAGTACGTGTCTAACCCAGTTATTGTGGCTCTTTCTACTGCTCCCGCTGTAGGGCTTTCACCCTATGGCCACCATTCAGTCAGCGGTTTGTCCTACATGTAGTATGTGTCCAATCCAGTCATTATATGATTCTTTCATTGCTTGTAACTCGAATGGTCCTTAAAATCCTTCTCAGGCATTTAAATTGGAATATATCCAGTTGTTTCTCTTCACCCTTGATCATATTCCCTGTTTCACCTTCACAGATTAGTGCTAGTTTAACTTGTGTTTTATACAGTTTTACCTTAATTGAAATATTTCTTTACATATCGCTTTTGGTATTCAGTCACTCGTTCTGAGACTATTTTCAGTTTTTTCTTGTCCTTTTTCCAAACTCTAATCAGTCAGCTCCAAAGTAGGTACTTATAATAGCTGTCTTGTGAATACTGAAAGATAAAAATGTGTGTTATTTCTGTATCTCTCTTCTGAGTATGTAGAGTGGGTTCAAGATGTTAAAGGGATCCTCCGCTGTCCAACGATGTTGATCTTAAATAAGATTTTTATTTACCTTATGTCCATATTAGCAGCTCACATTTGATAATTCTCTGTATATAGCTCAAGCCAAGTGATTCGTTTTGACCATTTCTATAGCTGGAATTTACCGCGCGCCGCCATCTTCAAATGTGTCGTAATAAGGTTGCAGTGCCAGGTTCCACTCGTTCACTGCTATTGTTTTAATCGAGAGTGGAACCTGGTACTGCAACCATATTACGTCACATTTCAAAATGGCGGCGCGCGGGAAATTCAAACTATTGAAATGATCAAAGCAAAACACTTGGCTTGAGCTATATACAGAGGATTAACAGATGTGAGCTGCTGATATGGACCCAAGGTAAAGAAAAGTCTTATTTAACATTAATGCTGTTGGACAGCATTAACATTCGTCATTTCAAAACAAATTACTCGGCATTTCCGAAAGCTTATCAGAGAATTTTAAGACCAAGACTTGTAGAGTTAAATGAATTGATTGTAACAAAATATAATAAAGTCTCTTGTGTACCTATCTTCCGTTTAAATATTTTTACCTCTTATTCTGTGTTAAGTCAAATTATATGACTTGTTTTGCATTCTCTGGCTGACTCAGTTCTAGACGTAGCTACTTTAACTGTGTTCTTTCTTACTTTATCTTCCTCTTTTTGTAAACCTAAGTTCAAGTATTTCCTTATTGGTGTAAACAATGACCTTTTACTGAAGCTGTACTAAAAAAATGTCTAACAATTTGCCCCTTCAGACCAGAAGTAGCGGCGCACAATTCTATATCACAAGCAGATGGAAAAGAACCAGAGATTCAAGACAGCGAAAAATCCTCAGCTGAATCGCCAGAGGAAGAACAAACATCTGAACTGATAAATAAAGGAAAAGAAGAAATGACGCCAGATGTAGCAACAAATAGCAATACGGATAAGACCGAAAACATCGCCGAGATGTTGGATTTGTCAACAGAAACTCACCTGTAGTCTTGTGTTAATATTTAAATCCAAGTGGCCGTTTGACAGTTCAAGAATGGTAGCCAAGCCTTCAAATGGCACGAGGATGACCTGGCAACAAATCAAATTGCATATTCATACTTAAGCTTGCCTAAACCTCGTGCACAAACAGAGGAACTGTAAAATGGTCTATTTGTATTCTCTGGGCTGAGTTAGAGATACAATATTTTCAGACATAGATTGTCCAAGGGGCTTAAAATTAATTTCCTTGTCATTAATCAGTTGCGTGCCCGTTGGTGACCTAGCATAAATGGTAGATAGAAAGAAAATTACACTTAGCACTTGTATTCAGCAATTAGAATTCACCTACAAACTCCACATTCTAAGTTTATTGAACGACTAATGTGTAACGAAGAAACCGGGATCATTCCTTACTTTTTGAGAAGATTTCCATGTTAATCAATCTTGTACCATGCTTGCATAATATTGAGCAAGAAGTGTTGCTAAGCAATTTGAATATGTATCCATGTGTTTTTGCTTAGCCAAATTGGCTTGGTTATTTCGTTTGAATTTTGCAACATTAATTGCAGCCCGAGTATTTTTATAAAGTGCTAATTGTCTCATTTTAATTACGGTTAAATATTTCCTTGTACATACACCGCAATCCGAAGATGTTACCAGGGTTTCCATAAGATTATTGCGCATTTAAAGTCTTGTCCAGCGGTATTCTTTTCTCATAAGGCCACTTAAAAATATTTCCGGTTTCCCATCAACTCGTGCACTTATTTTTTTTCGGCGCCTTGCCTTTTTAAAAAATTTTGAAAAAACAAAGAATCATACGAATCGCAATGTTTTAAAACATTTTCTGTGAATATATAAGCATTAAAAAAAACGATTTCGATAACAGAAACATGCTTCGAGTAATTATATTTAGTTGGTACTATTATTTATGCTTAATTTGGTAATTAGTTGTCTCGATTTGCTCCCAAATTAACCCAGTCTATGAGCACTGGGCCAAATTATCAGACATCATACTTTGACAATTGAGAATAAAAGCGCCCTCCCTCACTGAAACGGGAATATTTTTGAAGTGGCTTGGAATTAGCAAAAACTCACAACTCGCAGGGCCAAGGTTGGCGATGAAATTTATTTAGCTAAATCAGCAGCTCAGGATCAGAGAGTCGATCGTAGAAAAAGAAACATTTATTTTTTGGTTTTTAGTTGAGGAAAACTGGAAGAAGTGAAAAAGTTTGAAACCAAACGTTTTCTGGATCGTACATACGCGCTTTTTTTTATAAGAACAACTTTATAAGAACGAGGCTCAAATTTGCCAAAATTTAAGAAAAGGCTGAGGCTTCATAACTAGGAAAGTTTTTGTGGTAGAAAATTGACTAAAACGTAGCGATACAGCATAAAACATAAAAAGATTCACTGTAAAGACTGTTCAACAAACAATGAAGGTAGTTCGTCTCTAAATTCCGCCGTACAATACATGTGTGGCGCAAGGTGTTTCATTTCCAATACCTTGTTTTGTTTTGCTTTTTCTTCAATAAAAGCTGCACACAGAAATAAGAACAAATTAAGAACAAATTGAGGTTAAAATCGTCAAAAAATTAAGAACAATGAGCCTCGGCAAAATTTACTGGTTCTTATAAAAAAAGCGTGTAATGGCAGAAAGATGCCATTGACATGTATATCCTGAACTTGTGAGTTAATCTTTCCCAGCTGCAATTCACAACAGTTACGTTTACCTTGACTTAAATACTAGAAGTTTCCAATGGCAAGTGTAGGGCTCCCGAGTGTTGAAAATCATTGCGCGCGCTGGGATATTTTTTTTAAGTGGCCTTGGACCAATGTCTTGCATTGTAAGCAAATAACCGCTAGGGCAAAAAGACCAAACTACTGGTGTAATACGCGGGTTTTTTTTCTTATTGCAATGTCTAAGATTAAACACCTGAAACTCTTTGTGGAAACCACTGTTTCCTCATCGTTTCTAAAGTAAAGACCGCGTGTGAATGAAAGAAGATTGAAAATACAGTTTAATGCATGCCATCAAAAGAGTCCTGGGTACGAGATTGGGACCTGGAACATTTCCGCAATCATATATGAAGTATTAGTTACGACGAACAAAATTCCTTATTATTTTAAAAGCAATATGGAGGGAGAAGATTTTGCGGGCATTCTTACATTTATACCCGACTCGAAGTTTTTAGTATACTGTTCACTTACATTCTTGTTATGTTGGGCTGTATACACGTTTGTCAGGCACATGATGTCGCCTCTTCGTAAGATTCCTTCTCCGCCAGGATTGCTATTTGCTGGTCAAATGTTCACTTTTCTTCGCTCAAAAGATCATATCGAGCTGCTGACAGAGTGGGCTCAACAGTACGGACCAGTTTTTCTTTACCGCAGCCGATTTTTGAGTAAGACGTTTTATTGTAAATAAATACTGTCTCAGTTAAAATATAAATGACAAAGATGATGATATTAATAATATTCGGATAACTTACTTGACTTATCATTATTAAGAACCCAGACCACGAATTTGACTGGAAGATTCTTTTCAAGGCACGCAACATCATCAAGCGAAGAATCGTCGAGGGACTTTTTATTCAGAGACTAAGCCCCTCCTTAAATAAACAACTAAAATGTTTCATTGCGCAACTTTTCCCTAGGGGAATAACTTAAAGTTGCATAAAAATGCTAGCTTTATTCTTTTGTATTTTATCTGAAGATGACTTTATAGTCGCAAACGTTTATCTATTTATCAATCATTTTAAATATTTTAAGCCTCTTATCATATATATACGAAAAATCTTTAAGCGAAATTATTATATATGAGTTTAGATAATAAATTAACTTTATTTATACTAGAGCATGATTTTACACCGAAGAAAACACTCACAGTTACCTGGCCTTTATCCATTATATTATATTATTATTTTTGTTTGTTTTAGTAATTAATTTTATTTTGAGTTTTAAATTTCGTACATTTTCTGAGTTTTGCAAATTAAAAAAACGTTTACTCATATTATGAAATATCTTACTAACACGCAAAGCGCAACGTACCTCAACTTCTCGACCTGTGCTGGACACTTTCATTTTAGGTCTAAGAGATGGCACCTGTTAAAAGAAAGGAAATAATTTAACATGAATTAAGACCTAACCTATTTTAAGTTCACATTGCACTTAGCAGGGTAGCGGTAAATTCTATTGTATTGTAAATTTATGCATGTAAGGTCAGCTTGTACTCAGCCAATCAGAGAAGGCCGTTAATGTTTCTGGACGTCCTAATACGGTAAAAACCATAAAAAGAAAACAAATTCGGGTTTCTTCACTGCAGTCAGTTATTCAGTGTATTGAAAAAAAAAGAAATACATACAGTAATGCAATAGGCCATTTCTTCTAATTCATTACGCTCCACTGCCGATAAACAAAAACATCAAGTCGAGGCAAAGTGCTAAAAAGTACAGCAAATGTAAGAAAAGTTAGCACTTAGCCTCGACTTAATGTTTTTGTTTATCAGCAGTGGAGCGCAATTCGGAAATGACCTACACAGGATCTTCGCTGATGCGTAATATGGTTATCGGTATATCTTGGCTTGGAAGTAACATGATATATCTCATGCTCATTTTCATTCTACCCGACGTTTTCGGCTTTCGGTTGCAGTATATTAACAGCAACAAAACAGCGATGATGATGAAGATGATGCTTATGATGATGATGATGATGGTGATGATAATGATGATAGTGGTGGTGATGGTGGTGGTGTTCACCCTCCTAATTGTAGAAGATGTCAGTTTTTTACGAATTAGGAGTCGTCCATGTTTTCAATATTTTCACGAGTGTACAAAACTTACCCTCTTTATACAGCCCCTCCATCCCCCAATTATCGTCATTTTAAATGAAACGAAAACGTGTATATCCGCTCCGATTCATCTCCTCCCATGATAAAACATTGGACGGCCATTTAGCTGTATAAGGTATTATTATGGCTTTGAAAGAGATATATGGAAACCACGTTGCGCACCAACAATCGTGAAAGAAATGTTTAAAGCGCCGGAAGACAACAACATGCACAAAAATTTGCCGACTTTTTATACGCACGTTCACACACATCCTGATTACGTGCAAGATAAAGTTTTAAGTTGTTGTCGCTCTTGTGAATTGGTAAGTTTTGATTGCCGTTGGAAATTATGCAGTTTTGAGGCGTATCGCATGAGCGCTGCAATCCAAAAAATGCTGTGTTTTAGTTGGGTGGAATAACAATACATCTGCTTGGACCATGCACATTTTTTCTGCATAAATCTCATGCTAAGAACACACCGAGGCTGAGAAATGGCCGACAACTTTATGTTGTTACATTACGGCGCAAAATCATGGAATCCACAAATAGTCGATAGTGCAAGATTGTTTGTAACTAGAGTAAAATACATGGAAAGATTACAGG
>JAOCPT020608745.1:0-10117 GCA_026546935.2 Palythoa grandiflora | reverse complement strand
TATTTTTCTGCACCAGCAGTTGTAAAGATATCAACAAGTTTGAGGTTTATCCCCAATATCCCTATAAGCAGTGTCGGTAAAAAATAGTTTCAGCTTGCCAAAAGATTTTTTTTTCACCCTGTGATGTTTATAAATGGAGCACTTTTAACACCCTTAACCAAGCTTTGTATGTTTCCAAGGCAACAAGAGACTGCATTGTTAGTTGTTTGATCTTGTTTCATAAGGGGTAATTGCAAGAGGGTAGAATAATTTTGAAAAAATTTGAATTTAGAGAAAAAATGTTTTAAGGTAGTGGACCCCCTTAAAACATTTTGCCCAGTTTTTCCCCATTTGCTTATTCTTGCATTTGATGGTCACATGTCTTACCTAAAAAATACTCATCTACAACAAATTTTCATGTACTCACTTTATCACAAATTACTTTCAAAGCCATTTCTAAGCATGCTTGAAACAAACCCTCATCTTCACCCCTACAATACTACAGCACTTGTAATGATTACAGGTCACAACCATGCGGACTAACATTAAAAAATTAGCTTTCTTTGTCGAAGGTCCACATTTCTGGAATTCACCTCCCACTAAAATGAAATTGAAATCAACACTTACCCCATTTAAAATGGAAATAAAACAATATTTGATAAATTTTTCAAATTCATCTTAAAAATAGAGTTAAATAACAGTCTTTTCACTACCGCTCATGGTTACTTACATGCCCTTCTTTCCTCGAGCATTCATGATTAACTATTTAAATCAATTAACTGTCAGTTAACCAGTTTATGCAGTTACAGCAGTTTAAATATCATCAGCCTGTGGTTTCTCTTTAGACTGCCTTATCATCACTATCCATCAAATGTTGATAAGAGGCAAAATACTGAGAATTATACTATATAATTGTAAATATCAATTGCAAATATCAAAAAATGTTTTAAAAATTGTAATACTGATGGGTTTTGAAAAATGATTATAATTGATTGATTTTAATGAGTTACTCATTAAGAGTAACTAATAGATTCCAAACGAAGCCAGCTGTTCCGTCACTCGTCTGAGGTAGTCTGGGTCAGGATAGCCATAACTAGAGATAAGAAAGGAAAAGAGTAAAAATTAGTTATGCATGCTATTAATTTCACGTGTTTAAATAATGATCTGAATAAGAACTAGGGTAATTCCATTGTTCTGGGGCATTTCGCTTTTCCCACTCCAGAATGTTTAGATCTTTATACTGAGAATACATTAACCTCTGTATAACGTGGTTTTAAAGTAAAAGGCAATGAGACTATATTTTAAAGTGATTTTTCTTTTGTGCTATAATGATTTATCCAATCCTAAGATTCCAAAACAAAAGCCAAGAAAACCTTTTGACTTTCTAAATTTAAAAACAAAAATACTTTTACTAGAAGGGATAAACGAGTGAACTGGAAAGAAAGAAATTAGATCACTTATGAAAAATGGTCGATTTTCTAAGTTTAGCCAAAGAGATTAACGGTTTCACAATATTGCAATTAGTACCATTCTGCATTCCATTGCAGTTGACCTCTCTAGTTCTCACTCGAATCTTTACTTGTTTTAAGAAAACATAGGAGTGGAACAAAAGAAGAGGGCTCTAAAATTTTGTGGAATGTTCGGGGGCCGGGGGTAAAAGCTAGCTGAGAAGAAGATGATAATAAAATTACATGTCATAAAAGTAAAATGAACAATAACAAAGGGTTGTGTATCAGATTACCATAGAGGAGATTCGAAAACAAAAAGAAGTAGCAGTATCATAAACCCTGGGGGGAGGGGGGTGTTATCATAATTCGGGCCCTCTGGAGGCGGGGAGGATGGGGGAGGCTTGTTTAAACTCATTGACACACAAAGACAGAATCAAACTAACGAGTATAAAAAAATGTCACGCAGTTTTAATAAATAACAACAAGGAACTCTGTCGTTATATAACGAACGATATCAAAAACTGAAACAGATAAAAGTTAAGAAATGCCGTTTATACACTAGAATATGCCTACTTACTTAAGGCAATGCAGATAGAACAACACTGAAAATGAAACTTTAAAGTTAATGAAAAAATGTTTTTGTAAAAAGGGCACCAACGTAAATATCGAGTTGTTCACAGTTTTGTTTACAACTTTTTTGGTTGAGGGAGGGAGGGAAGGGCTTCTTAGAGAGGATGATGGCTTATTAGAGCATTCATGGTAAATGAAATGATGATAATTATAGCAATATAAGCAAACAATCAGGATTATTTGAGATATAAATAATTTTGTTTAAACACTCTTATTTTAAATCGTCTCAAAAGGTTTTAAACTAAAATTTTAGTGTGCTCTGTGGGCTGGAAGTTTACACGCTTTATAAGAAAAACAAGGTTCAAATTAGCCAAAATTTAAGAAGGACCGAAACTCGTAATTTAACTTAGCGAAACGCCATAAAACGTAAAGCGATATTCTGATAATAAGGATTTTTAGGCACAGAAAGATAGGTGTAGTAGCTAGCACGCCTTACTACTATAAAAGGTTCGAGTTCCGTTAATCATTTTAATTTAACTTAACCGATTTTTTCGACGAGAAAAGAAAAGAAAAGAAAAAAAAGTGCATGATAACATTATATGAAACGATACTCTGTGATCTGATTCCTAATGACTGTTCAACAAACAACAAAAACAATTTGCCTAATTCAGCAGTACAATACATGTGTTGGGAGGCGTGTTCCTTTCCAATACTTTGTTTCTCTTTTTTATTTTCAATAAAATTCGCTCACAGAAATAACAACAATTTAACAGCAGTCGCTAAAACTTTAAAAACGTTGACTCGACAAAATTTACTGGTACTTCTAAAAAACCCGTGCTTTTGTTATCAAATTTAGCGTAGTTGAAGGAGTGAGACCTAAAAAAACATTTTTTGTTGTTGTTCTTGAACGCCTTCATAGTTCCTTAAAATTAATCTTTTTATTTAAAATAAAGCAATCGGGAATGACTGTAGCATAAAAAAAGATATTCAAGTCAGTATTCTGATAAACTGAAAAACCGAACGTTGTTTTTCATACGGTTATGATACAGCTGATTGCCGGGGGACATACTCGGGTGTATCTTACATTTTGATGTGTCTTTTGGTGGTTGGCTGTCTGCTATACAGTATAGTGTAGATATGAATTAATGACTGTATGATTGTTTTGATTGTATATTTGCATGAGGGTATGATCTTATGGTTGTGTTATTGTACGATTGTATGATTTTATTGTTGCTTATAATTTAATAAAAAAAGGTTATGATACCAAAACATAACCCAATATACTTTTGAACTTCAGTCTTCCAGAGTACCACCCTCTTTCATTGCTATGCGTTCGTTGGGGATTTTCTGTTGGACCAAAATTGAGATTTTCCGCCATCAAACATCTTTTAGTTTAAACGGACCGCACTTTCCGACACTTGTGAGACAGAGTTAACTGGCAATAGCTAAGTTTACATGTCTGTAGTTCATAGATTGTGATTATTGGTGCACGACACTAAAATAATAAAAAATAAGTCGGCCCATGTAAGGTAATCCAAGAGAGCCTTGGATCCTGGATTCCACACTGTGGATTCCGGATTCCATGTCCGGGGATTGCTGATTCCACGGTCCTAAAGTGGTTGGATTCCGGATTCCAAAAGCTGGATTCCGGATTCCAAGGGCTGGATTCCGAATTCCAAAGTCTAGGATTCCGGATTCCACAGGCTAAAATTTGCCGGATTCCGGATTACTTTACATGGGCCGAAATAAGGTTTAATTTTGATTGACGGCAGCCCAAAAACCAAATCTCAATTCGAAAAGAAATTCAAAACGTCGCATAGCTATAGCAATGAAAACGATGGTAAAGTTGACAATAGACACTTCCAAAACTTACTTTCCAACGCCGCCTTCAACGTTGGTCTTGTGCTCGATATCTGCCCATATGATCTGATTAGGTAAGAATGTGGTCATGGAGTAACCGATGGTAAACACCAGACGTGCGTCAAAAGCCTTTTTTAGCAGTGCCAACACTTTGTTTCCCTCTGTGTTATCTGGAAGATAAGCACATCTACTCGTTGCATTGTAAGGTTCTCCTGGTCTGTCGTGCTCTGATCCCTGCACACCATCGCTGATAATAATAACAACAGGCTATCACATGTAACACATTAAGGGCTATAGTTTCCACATAATCGTCTGGATCGTCCCAATCGTCTCAAATGTATTGAGTCGATCGGGACGATCACGATTGTTTCAATCGTTACAATGCAGGTTTATCCATAGGTAACGTTCTATCTATCAGTTATTTCCACATAGTCGTCCGGATCATCAGCAGCTCAATCCTTAGTTCTATCAATATAAATGTTTCCATATAATCGTCATGATCTCCAGCAGTTCTATACATAGTTCTATCTAGGAGTTGTTTCCATATAATTGTCCGCAGTTCAATCCATAGTTCTATCCAATCCGCCAGCAGTTCTATCCATTATTCTATCTATATAATTGTTTCCATATAATCGTCCGGATCGCCAGCAGTTTTATCCATAGTTCTATCTACACTTGTTTCTATATAATCATCCTAATCGCTACCAGTACTATCCATATTTTATCTATAAGTTGTTTCTATATAATGCGATTGGATCTTTTCCACAACTTTCTGGCCAATTGGGACCTGAATTAGGACGAGTATATGGTGACTTCAAGCCAGCTAGCAAACATACGCTGACGGCGAATTTGCGGGTGTGAACGAATTAGAAAGAAGAACGAATCTAACTGCCGACACTTTTTGGCTAGACCAGACCTGTCAAACAATTTGTGTTATTTTAAATATATCAAACATGTCACTTTCAAGTGGCTTCTAACTGTTATTTTGACAGATAAAATTCTATTTGATTGATATACATATATCCAGCTAGGACAACTTTTTTTGACGATTGAAAGATGCGTATGAAAATCTGTCTATGATTACTTAGTGTAGGACTATCTATGATTATACCTGAATGCCTATTATATGCGTTGTCATACTTAAAACTTACTTTTAAACATCGCGATTGTATACATTAATTAAAAAACAAGAGTTTGAAGCAAGTCATAAAAATCTATAGTTTGTATTTACCTGAATTTGTAAGAAATGACTATCCTGCCACAACCTGAAAAACCAGGCAAACTATGATGATCTGTTCGACATGTCATCTCTCCTGGAGGTTGGTTGCCCTTGACAACATCTTGGTATGCCTCCTTACAAAGAGGGCAAATCCTCTTGACTTCAAAAGCAGCGTCGACACATGTTTTACAGAAAACATGCTTGCATTTTGGCAGAGTAACAGGGTTATCCTGTGGTCCAAGGCAAACAGGACATGTTTCGATTGTTGTGACTTTTGGACGTTTAAACTCACGATCTACAAATCTGTTGACAGGGTAACGGCCACTTTTAGTGCGCAGGTTGGGACTGGTGGTTGGGTTGAGGCGATGATCACTATTTGTCACCCCATCTTCATTTTTGCTTCCCTTTTTCAATCGAATTGACTCCAGGCTTGGTTGCGTTGAATGGAGATTCCGCGAAGTGGGTCTCTTATCAATGCTGGAACCATCTCTCAGCTTGGCCTCGTTCCTGGATTCGTATTGTTTTCTTGATTCTTCATATTTTCCGGAGCTGTTCTCTGGTACTAATTGTCGCGGAGTTGATAACTTCTTTTCAACAGACGCTGGAAGGAACATTTTAGAACTTGTATGGTTTTTGAAGTTACTAATTTCTTTATTGTCACGTTTTGGAGTTGTAGGAGAAGCTGTGCTTTGCCTTTTCTTTTTTGTTTCTTCATCCGAGCTACTATCGTTACTTATTCCCACGTATTTTGAGATTTCTTTTTTAGTATCCGCAACGTCTTCACGTTTCCCGTATATTATCCACTTTGATCTATCCGGAGTTCTCTCCACCACAATTTCTTTTCTCTTTTGCATGCTACTCACGACTTGTCGCAGACGCTTTGAACTCTCTTCATCCTTAGACAATGGAGTTAGGTAATCAGTGATCGTGTTATTCAGGGCTTCCTCGTACAGAGATTTAACTTTCTCACAAGCGCGACGAAATTTTGCTGTATTTGTGGGATTTTCATCGGATGGGAAAATAGCTACAGCCGACTGTTGTCCTTGGCAACGAATGTTAACATGGTAGATTTCTTCGATTTCTTCTAGTTTGGGCTTATAGAGTCTGATAAAAAACTTCATCATTTCTGGCTTAATTTGACAGACGAATGGAAGAATGGAACAACTTCCATCAGACTTAACTGGTTTTTCCCGCTCTATCCCACCGTCTTCTTGACCCTCTTTTCTTAAGCTTTCGTCAACACCGTTTACGAATCCAGTGTCTCTTGATAAATAAGCAGAGCTTGAAGGACTTGCCGATTTCTCTTTTTTTTTCTCAACCATCTTGACCTTCTCGCTGAGTTTGTCATGCGCAAGATTAATTTTCTGTAAGCTACCAGACAGGAGAAAGTTACCGCCCATTTCGCGATATTTAAGACGATCTTCGAGTGCTAATTCTTGCAACATTTCCTTTAGTTTTGCTCTATCAATAGAGAAAATACTTGGATCCACTTCAGCCATGACGCATCGAAACACCTTAAAAGTAATTTGCTTGTGATTAAACTGCCAGGTTTATGTTACAAAAACGTATTTTACTCAGGGGAGTGGGAAGGGTAAGGGTAGGGAAAGGGGTGGTTGCAAAAGGATCTGCGGATCCAGCGAATTTTGATCTTTGGCCAAACTGATTACTGATTCAAAAGACACATTATGGAGGGTCGACGGATACCTGGCAACGCAGAACAAAATTTACGAATCTGCAGATTTTGCTTTAAAAATGTGGGAGCGGCGCCCGCGCGAAGTTGTAACCCCATTACCACCCCCTCCACGCCTCCATCCCCAGTTCATTCTAACTCATGGTCCCACTTATGTAGACTAACTAAGACAGTCATGTTTTAATAACAGAATTTGATTTGCTAGATGTTCACAAAGATCTCGCAGATGCCTAGTAACACATACAAACAGCTGAAGTCAGTCATAAATGCGGCTCATTTTTTGGCCACCCTCAACAGCAGAAAAGCACCTAAACAGTCGTGCTGAATATACACGACAGAAATTGTTGAATACAAGGCCTTTCTTCCTAAATTTTTTTTTTTTCGACGTAAATTCGTATTTCCCTGCTGCCCTGTGAATAAGCCAACCTCGTAGCCAAAGCTTGCGAAGCAGGCAGTCTTATGATGAGGAGAAAAAAAAAATTGGGCGCCCAGTTGGATTACTTTGAGAGAAAAGACTGGGGAGAGGAAAATAACTGGTTGAGAAGAGGTGGAGGGTGAAGGTCTTTCAAGTCCCCCACTCACCCACCCCCCATCCCCCTCATTGTCCATCTTTTGCTCTTCTCCCAACTTTTTCTTCTCGAACTCGGTCAACATGGCGCCTTCTCCTCCTCTTCACCAGGCCGCCAGCTACACAGGCTACGTACACGGGCCCTTTGTGAGGAAAGAGTCCCGAGTACGAGGTTCTGAGTAACGATCACGGCTCAGCAACTTAAAATACAGGCAAAGAAATTCTAACATACCTTACTGGCAGCTTTCTGATTGTTTCTAAACGGTTTCACAATAAGTTTGGTTTCCATAAATAAATGTTCTCTATCCAGAAGCGTACCTAGGACTGTCAGGGAAAAACTATGATCAGTTAAACTGGCACAACGACCAAACCTTGATATGTCTTTGATATTTTCCTTGGCAGGATATATTTAAGCGCATTTTAAAAGAATGAGAATGGCGTATTCCACTTTTCAAAATCTTTTCCACTTCAAAGTTATAAAGATTTTTATTATATTCAAATGAAGCTCATTATGACGTCATATTCTCAACAACTGATCCACCATCAATTTCGAAAGGCTATGACGTAGCCAGTTTTTAATGAATTACAATCAAACCTGGGAAGCCCAGTCGTTTAGATTTTGTAATTTTGTAATGCTTGCACCTTCTTCTAATCCTGAGACTATGCCAGTAAATTGATCCAGAAATTGAAAACTACCTGAAGCTGCTTTCGAAAACATGGAGGCATTTCCAGCCATTTCAGAGTCCCTGCTCCTCCCCTTACTCATCGCTACTTCTACACAGCTTTCGCAGTCCATGTCATGTCTATTCATTCAAAACGAAATAGTTTAATTTTGTATTTATTCTTTATAAATCTTTTCAGATGTATTTCGCCAAAGTAATGACTAAACTGACAAAGTAAAATTTCCAATCCGTCTATATTTGAACAGAAATGATGTGTTCCGGTGTTATACATACTTCTTTCACTTTCACTTTCAGCTATTTTCAGTTTCACTTGGCAATTGGCGACTCTTCTGCAATGTTTTTTAAAATTATAGACTAAAAATCGAATAGACATTAGATGATCTTTTGATTCGACTATGTGACAGGAAAATGAAGCTACTTATCTCTTCCCCGAGTAGCATGATATGTGCCAAGGAAACTTATTTTGTAGCAGCGTGTCTACTTGTTGGTATATCATGATCATAAGTAATAACGTAGCCTTAAGATGAGGTGGCAAGAGACTTGGTGAAAACATTAACATTAAAATCACTGTAATTTTGTTTGAAATTTACTTACCATTCCGCTTATATCTAGTTTAAGATACATTTTGAATCGGAATTGTTCAACGTTCATTATATCCATACTAATTTATAGTACTGAATATGTCACCCGTATACACTACATGAGCTTCAGAGAACAAATACATAGCAGTTTTCCTGGAAATGATGTTATCGAAATATGCAATTATAAAATTGTGATGCTGAACAAGTTAAATGTATGTCTTACCATCTGCTTCCTCAAAAGTGACAACAGCCTTGTCTTTATCCAAAACTGAAACGCTCTCTACATCTCCACCTCCGTGTTTCTTTCTTTGAAAATAAATAACAAGCTTTTGTTCCAGATCTTCAACTCCTTGTGGCAAATTCTCAACCGTGACTCTTCGATCACAGATGTCTTCGTCGGACGCATCCATCGAGAAAGTTCGACTGTTGATTTTCGTACTGGATTTTTGTGAAGTTTTCAAAACGCTGAGCGTTCGTTCTCGTCTTCAGTAGATACTTGATTTTATATCAGTAGTTCTATGGAATTCGGTAAATGTCCCGACAACATGCGAATAATGAAAGTGAAACCGAAAGATGCTTGTCAGTGCAACAGCTTATTGGGTGCAATTGCATAAATTAAGTAGATGAACGATTCGGGGATTCCCCGCACAAAAACATTTTGAAATGGTAAGATTTTGTTTACCTGAAAACTACGGTCACCAGTTCCTGCAATTTAAAACATAAAAATTATTCTATTCCTTTTATCAACTATTAACTTGCAGCTATATTTTTAGTTTGTAAAAGTGTTTTAATTTTGATTTCTTTTTAAAACCGAAAAAATATAGTGACGACTGAAAATCGTAAAACAATATCCGGTTTACGAAAAATACTATTTATAAAAACAGGATATACAAAGATGACTAAGTCATCACTTTTAGTTATTTACAAATAATTTTAACACTGATAACGTAAAATTCACTGTAATTAAAATTAACCACCCACAAATTCTGCCCACAAAATTAATTCTGCTCTTTTTAAAATATCCTACCATTGCTCCACATGAAAATGAAAAAACAAACGCATTTGCCGAGGTGAATCGAAGTACGCGTGTATTTTCAACGAACGAGTAAACTTTGCTGAGGCTTATTATTGTTCTTGATTTTTGGCGACTTTATTTTCCGCCTCTTTAGAAATTGTTTTGCTTCGTTGCGTTGTTCGAAACGGGTACGTGTGTTGGTGATGAACCTCCATTGCGACTGGTTTTTAGCAGACGTCAATCAAACTCCGTAAACCAATACTTTGCTCTGGTCCTAGATTTTCTTAGGACTCGGGCATTTAATACTGATCGACGAAGTTTGACTGAAGACGTCCGCCAAATTTAGTCGCAACATTGAAAAATGAAAACAAGCTGCCAGACCGCCTTCGCATATAGAGGGGCATAGACCGTACCTGTTGCTGCCATATGAATCGTTTTGGACATTATATCATAACAAGTATCAAACTCCGGACAATTAGAATTTTGAGGGTTGGGAGGGAGGTG
>JAOCPT020608711.1:0-10118 GCA_026546935.2 Palythoa grandiflora | reverse complement strand
AAGCATGTGCAAATTGCTACGGTTTTGCTTAACGCTTTTTATTTAAAATGCTGTCCCGGCGCACAGATTTTTCAGGGCGCATTTTTTTATTTTTGTTGAATAAAAGAAATATATGACTATTTAAAAAAGATGTCTCGGCACCTTGTTAATACATACAAAGAATATGTTACGAACATCTAAAACATTGGCAGTACACAACTAAAAGATCATTTTATTTTCAAATTAAAAAAGCACCTTCATTCACTGACTTTTTGAACGTTTCTGATGTTAATCACGGCGGAATATTGTCTTAGATGGACCAGGATTTGACTTACTATGATCACAGGTGTAACTCATCAAGCTGACATGATATAACTGAAAGTTGTCACATACACATAGATTGATAGCTAATCCTAGATCAAACACGTTTTTTAATTAGTTTTTTCAACGTAACACCAGTGGACTATATATTAAGAATAACTATTGTAAACATAATATGCTTTAGTATCTTGTTTAATAACTATGTTTATCCAGAAGGGGTAAATTAAGTATTGGTCTGTCAAGCAACATGCAGTTTAACGGCACTGAAGGCAGAAAGGTGTTAACTACGATATTGTTAATTAAACATGACAAGACTTTTATTTTCACATTTCACAGTTTCATTTCTCAGTTATCTCAATGGCTAAGCTTTGAAAATCGGCCATATTTTTATGAGCAAGCAAAGTTCTTTCCTTCTAGTTACACTCATTGATTCCCTTCTCGTGGAAACTTTTCTAAGTTTAATTTTAAACTAAGAAAAAAAACATGTAAAGAACATAGAAAATCAGGTTTTCTTGACCGCCCTATGTTTTTGAGTCTTGCAATTGGACACAATATTGTAACACAAAAGAAACAAAACTTTTATTATATTTTATTTCAAATACATGTGTTGTACACTCACTGGCTCACGTATTCTCTGTATGAAAATTAAACATTCTGGTATGGCTAAAGCGAAAGGCCGCAAAACAGTGGGGAGTTTCTACCTCTTCAGTACTCAGGCCATTATTACGAGCATCGCAATGAACACAAAAGGGTAGAAAGCTGCTTAAACTTTGTCATTCGATATCCATATCAGATGTTGAAAACAATTTAACAGATTTGATTTTAGTCTGTAAGCAGCTCATTGTCTCTGAACATCTTCTGTCCCCTATGTACATTTCCCTGTGTTCTTTCATTGTCTCCCAAACAAAAGGGCAATCTGAAATGATCTTTAAGAGTTTTATGCAACTGCACAGCTTTTGCAGTTTTATTAGTTCTACAATAAAATAATTCGGGTCACAGGTGGTTCTAGAACTTAGCTTTTACTTGATTATATATTTATAGCAATTTCACTCTGTTCAAGTCAATCGGCAAGTGTATCGTAGTGTATCGGAAACGTTAGATTGCTTTCCTACGATATATATGCTTTAGATAGATATATAGATATAGACAGATACTTTATTACATAAAAGCGTTGCAACCCGCAGGTTGAACTAAGCATATTTGCTTATATTTTTACAATATAAGTTGAATAAATATTATCAAGTACATAAAATAAAACTAAATTATATATAAAAGGGAAAAATTATAAGGAAAAAAACAAATATGATTAAAGTAGGCTTTAAGGGCGTTATGAATAAGAAAACTTTTACGAAATCTGTTAAGTGGTCTTGAAAACAGGATTAAAACTGCGCTTCTTCCCAAGATTGTAATTGCACTCGTCAAACGGGGGCAGTAACTTACACAATCTATGACTATTAACGGTCATTTAAGTCCTAGGTTCAAACCCCGGCTCAACCGAGTGTTGAACATTTGTGTGACCTTCTTTTCTGCCAAAGTTGACTCAGCTTTCCATCCTCCCGAGGTCGGTAAAATGAGTATCATCTTCTGCTGGGGGATAAACTGCGATGGATTAGTGTCCCCACCAGGGGGAGTCAATGAATCTCATCCGCTTAACACAACAGAAACCGGAGATAAGCACCGGCTCCAATGGGCCACTTGGCTCGTAAAAAGATTGAGCGTTTTTGTAGCTCTTGCATCTATGACCAGGCGACTCTAGATTACGATAGAAGTAAAAACCTTATTCGTTAGCTCATTTCTTCATTCGGAAAGCATACTAAGCCGTGACTTAATGAGGGCATCCTCGTAAGGGGAAAAGGAGAAAATAATGCGCATTGCATGCTTTTGAACTGCCTCAGTAAAGGTCGAAATAAGGATATTAAGGTAAACGGCTGTTATGCCGGAAAACAGGGCAAGCATAGTCATGCAGTTATGGGTTGTATACGTGTACGAAACTGAAACTGAACCAGTTACACGTCTCTGTACGGGCATAAAAGCCCCAACACCAATCCGTTGCGTTGGAAAGTTTTTTTCATTTCACTAGTAATTGAGCCAGTTATGTTGCTGCACTGTTTTTATAGTACAAAGACTTGAGTTTTTCGATAAAATCATAGTTGGGTAATAGGATTATAATTATTGAAGAATTTTGTGTGATTGAACAAGTTTTTAGCAACAGGTCGTTGTTGTGGTCGAGTTCTGAGTTTTCTTTAACCTCGGCGTTAGCGCTTATGAGTTTACCAATGGTTGTGGAGCATCATCAAAACATTTGCACGCACAAGTTCGAATGCATAATGAGCTACCTGAACCACAAGTTAAGAAAGCTCAGCGCTGCCGTATCTTTTTAAGAGTAATTACAATCTTAGCATGCGCGTACGTTCACTTTGCCACAATGCAATTTAACAAACAGATTCAAGAACAGTTTCTTTATGGCCTAAAGCAGAATTGTAAATAACTCTTATTAAAGATTCTTATTATGTATTTTAAATGATATAGTAATACCTACTAGATTACCAATATACATTAGTTCAATTTTATGGAAATACGCAATTCAGCTTATGCTGCAATGTATTTTAATAAAGTACCTACCTACCTACCTACCTATTTGTGCAAGTAAACGTTTACATGATTCATTTATCATTGTTTTATTTTTTAAGATTCAATACCAATAAATCCGTCCAAAATAGTTTCTAGAGGAAGGCACAGTTGTTTTATGGACAACCAAGGCCGTCCGGCCGACCCAACCGTTGAAGTTTGGCCGCACTGACAACAAATCAAATACAGATATTACTGAACAAAAACTACAAAATTTGAAGGAAAACTAAGTTTTTTGATTGCTTATTTGTTGACCTAGAGCAATATAAAGGAGTTTTTCTATGACTTTTAACCCCAATTTCGTCGCGGTGAAGTTAATAGAATTAAAATTGATGATAAAACAAACTTTTTGATTTCTCATTTGGCGCGCATTGAGGGCAGGTGTCTTTGTTTATTTATGCTCGGAGATGGCCTGAGGTCTTTACGATGTTAGATTATTGAAAAACCAGAGTTTTCTATTTGTTTTCCATAATATAAATAATATCACATGCTAAACAGTTCAAAACATTTGTTCCGAAAAGTTTAGTCAAGGTATTAGAAATACCTGGTCTACAGCGGCCATAAACCAAGTCCGGAAAGCACGATGCATTCTAGGGGCTCAGTCCTGGGTTAAGCCTCCGGGAAAAATTTTAAATTCAGGGTTGCATAAAAACACATTCCCTGTGTTCTAATTTCGAATGGCAAGACTATCAGAGAATTTAAAAGTTAGACAAAATATTCTCCCCGACACAGACCGAGCAAGCGAGGTTATTAAGATTTTTATAATATGGTTCATTATATAAATTTGTTTCATTTAAAAAACCATTTAATTTATTGAGGAAAATAAGCTGAAATTCTGCGGGCGTTACTTTGTTTTTGTTTTTCTCAGTATAGTTACATCTTTTAAAACTTTTCTAGTGTCAACTGACAAAGTAGTTAAAATCTTCCAAGTTATTTCCAGCGGATAGTAAATTTCTCGGTCATTGCCTTGGTTTTTGAAGTCCGCTGCAGAAAAAGTCCTTACGGTAAGCTACGGACCTAACTTTCAGCCAAGCAGAACGCAAGAAATGTAGTTATCGACCTAAAATCAGTACATAGTACTTAGCATCCACAGCTGTCTAGTATTTTTGCTCAGGTTTCGACTTTTAGGATGTACAATGTTTATAAAAAGTTATACAAAAAAGTTCACTCCATTCGCTTGGGGGTTGCGTACGCACCATTTCTGCGAACGCGCCTAAGTCTGTATCATATTTCAGTAGTTTTATGTTTGTTAAAACAGAGGAACTTCCTTAATTGTTTTGAAAAATACTCAAAGTGAAGGGAAAAACCCTTTGCACATCAGCAGGTTTGACTTGCTAAGAACTTGACATAGTAATCAACACTTCATGTTTGATCAGTTGAGAGTAATTATAAATCAAAGTGTCATAAAAACTTTTAATATTTTAAAATATTTCCTGCAAAAACATTCAAACCAACACCTTAGCTCAATTAAATCTCGAAACAAAGCTACGACTTTAAAATAGTTTCCTGAATTTATACAGACAGCTGTTTAAATCCTTTAAAGAAATAAAAGTTAATTTTTTTAAAAAAAACTGAACAAAACATTGTCGTTTTCAAAAAATACAACCAAGCTCCAAGTTAAAAAAGACAAGGATTAGCTCAACAGGAGTTTTTCTGAAAGAATAAAACTCGTTTTCTGTTTTAAGAATACTGTAAAATTGATCAGCTCAACTCAGAATTTGTAAAATTTCCAAAACTTTCCCGTCAAATATAGTAACTCAATCTTTATTTATATTTGTATTGAATTGAAACATGTAAAAACTATTTTTCTGGTCTTAAATTTGTGTCAGAAACTATTTTTACTAAAGCCTTAGTTTCGTTTTATTTTGAGCTGGTAAAATCTCAGTTGAGCGAGTGATTTCCAGATGGTTCTTTCTCAACTGGTGAGTACTGTTAAAATAATTAGTTTCTAGCCCTGCTCTAAGCATTAGGGATGAACATAAAGAAATTCTTTGAGCCTGAGTAAATTCTCAGAAGAGTCTGAGAGCAGTCACGTTTGAAATAAATGGTCCCCCCTAATAACCCCAAAACGTAATAAACCCCTCGGGCACTTATGAGCGTTTACGGTATTTATGCTCACAAAAAGTTCTGATTGGCAAACACATCACAGCCGCGGAGGAGAGTTCTAAGATTAGATTGTATTCTGTCTCAGGTCACATTTTTAAATTGATAAGTCGTACACAGCACAGATGAATCTTTTGACTTTATTAGCGGCATGCAGTGGGTATTACAGCTTATTATAAAAAATATTTTTTAGTAGTTCAGTAGCTCACAAATTCTGACAGCACTATTCGCTGGTTTGATTCTTCCACCAAGCAAAAATTCCAAACCCATTACAAAACTTGCAGTCGCTCGGCACTTGCTGACCGCGACACATAAGGTTCCCGTATACCTTCAGAAGTGTTTTGCGTCAAACCGATACAGTGCATTTGTTTTTTAAAACATATTACCATTTAAAAATCGTAGATACCTACACCCATGTATCAAATTAAAGCTTATAGAGCTGACTTTCGAACTATGACACATTGTGAATTAAAATGAATTTTTACATTTTTTTACGTTCTCTCAAAGACTAGCGACAAAGTCTCATTTCGAAAATTTTAAGTCTAAGCGATTATTGGTATTAATGATCTAATTAATCCACCAGTTTCCTGACCAAAAGTACTAAAAAGACGTCTGCGTTTTTTCATAGTCAGTTGCAGAGAAAAGTTACGATGCTTTTTCCGATTATAGGGTTCCAAAAAAGGGCTATAGACCGTGCAAAAAAGTTTCTCAAAAAAAAAAAATCATAGACACGTTTTTGTTGTTCATATATTGAAGAAGCTACTCGGTAAAAATTTTAGAAAGTTGTTGCTACTTTGTCGCTCGTTTTTAGAGAACGTAAAAAAAACTAAACATTCATTTTAATTCAAAATTTTTAGTCAGTTCAAAAGCCAGCTCTATAAAAAGCTTCAATTTGATATACGGGTTTTATACATCTACAGTCAAACAGACGCACTGTATGGTTTTGAAACTCTTCAAGGTATACGGTAACCTGCAATCGACACTTGCTGTCGAGTGAGTCGCACGTGCTGGTTTATAGTTTGTACGAATCAAACATCAATTAATCTTCAAACGCTAATGCATCAACGTATAATAAACCGACTTTTGAGGCATAAACATTACACCACTGCTCGCTGGTTGTTTTAAAAAAACTGTCTACAGCCATCCCCATGCACTTATTTTTATGCTTTAGGTCGTTTTCGAGCGAAAATAAAGGGTCTGTCAGTTGGGTAAAAAAGTTGACAGAAAAAATCAGCTTTTTCGTCTTTTGCGTGCATAATATTTTTACGATATCTCGGTTTATTGTAACATATTGTGCTTTTCTTTATCGTAAATTTATTGCTTTGTAGCGTAAATGTTGAGTTGAAACATAAAACAACTGGTTCGCATGCCTCAGTCTCTGGACCGCATGGGTTCAGTTTTCCCTCTCGTGAAATAGAAATTGAAATCAATTATATACAGTATTGTTCAGCTATAATCTGTATTAAACCCTGTACAAAAATAATTATGTGATCAGATATAGTATTGATCTTTTCGGGATCAGTGCGTGATGAAACTGATGTATTATCTTGGACATGTTACGTACAAAACTTTTGATAAATTTACTTTGGCCATAAAATAAAATAAAATCAACTTGTACCAGTATGTTATTTACATACATTTACTTTTTTTGCAAAACTTGAAAAATTTTGGGTCGTTCGGACGACTGTAAACATAAAAATAAATAGGGATGGCCTCAACATTTTGGTAAAAGATGCGATCATCAGTAACCGTGCCGTTTGAGAGCAAGCAAGTGCCGATTGAACTGAATTTTATTGTTATCATAATTTACATATATCAGAACAAAATTGAAATCTACCACGAAAGTCAATAAGTTTTCAAGCAACCGTTTCATTAAAGGTGTTACCCATTGCATTTCTTCACGTAATTTGTACTCTTTCTGAGTCTTTGTACTTGAAAATCTTCACCCGTAACATCGAGTTAGCTCAGTCGTAACAGGTGTTATGGGTTACGGAAGCTACTGACATCCCTGAAGTCTACTATAATGACTGCCAATGTAGTAATTGTTTAATTCTTTTAAATTATCAACATTTATAATTATTAACAGTAATACGTAGCTATAAACACTTATCCAAGGTATGATACGGAGCAAAAAAGTAGTGCCATTTTACGCAATTTTTTTGCCATTAATAGACTTGTATCCCCAGGACCGCAAAATACTTTAGAAAGAAAGCAAAAATTCCCATAATCATAAAATTGCATTTTTCATTAAAATTGGAATATGTTTAAAAATATGAAATGGGGTCTAACTGGAAGAAAGGGGAACCAATCGTTTTTTTGGTAATTTCATTTTCTGTACCCCGGAAGTGAAATTTTTGGGTTTCTATTAGAACCTCTGTTATCCCGCTTTAAAAAAAGGCGTCTGTTGACATCTTTTGTTTGTCTTGAAGGGGAAATGGTGAGATTCACTCTTTATTCTCAGTATGAAAATCTAAATATTCTGGTCTGGGAAAAGCTAAATGTCGCAGAACAATGAGAGGTTGCTCACTTCTTACTTGGACCATTACTTTTAAAAACCAATTGCGTCAATATCGTTTTAAAAGGGGTGGCGGCCTGAAACCTCCAGGATTGGGTCCAACGGTTGGCTAATTTTAACCCTGGGATAAATCACAACTCAAGCAGTGTATTCTATTTACCCAATTTCAATCAGTTTGGTTAAGAAATACAATCTTGCTCTAATTTCCTAAACGTTTCTTTGCTTGAAATAAAATTTGCTCCAACAGACAAACTTCCTATTGAGAGTACTTTGACAGGGCCACACACACCCCTTGTACTTTACATGTTGACAGTGCAACTTCACGAAAAATCTCCATCTGCCTGGGGTCCACCCAAGGAGAGTTTCACTGTATCTGCGTTGTTGTTGTCCATACTACCACTGTTACTTCATATAGCTGCTGCGAATGGACAAACAAATTA
The DNA here is from genome assembly GCA_026546935.2 of Palythoa grandiflora. Taxonomy (NCBI): domain Eukaryota; kingdom Metazoa; phylum Cnidaria; class Anthozoa; order Zoantharia; family Sphenopidae; genus Palythoa; species Palythoa grandiflora. The sequence goes on along the minus strand of JAOCPT020608711.1, from coordinate 2,132 downwards.
TCTCAGTGTGTGTTCTTGGCAAAAGCTACGCAAACAAAAATAACTGGTTACAATTAGGTGCACTCAACAGCTTGATAAACAGCACTTGTCAAAAGCAACACTGAAATACTGATTTTAATTGTTTTAAATTGTTTTACCGAGGAAGCTTCAGTCAACAGGAATGATTTTCATTGGGGCTTTCACTAAACGTTCTATAAGGTGAAAAAATTAATAACAGGGGGGGTGAGTGATTTCTGAAAATATAATTAATTTGATAAATGGGGGTAAGGCCAAGGAGTTATGATAAAGGACTTCAAACGTCCAAGATGACGTTGTCTGTCTATCTCAAGCAAAATTAAACTCAGAACCAGTAAGTGACAATCGACTGGAGTTAATCTTTAAAAATTATATGCTCAATTAGGGCTGTACTATATATTTTCAGGAGTTCATGAAGCTTGCATTTTTTCTATGACACGAATATTTAATTGTTGTATTCTCCAATTTTTAAACATGAAGGTTTTGCGATACCTGTTTGTGATCTTAGAGCAATTTGAAGTTGTCCAAATTTGCACTTGCTTTACTTTAGAGCTGGAGTATTAAAAGAATACCTGAATTTGTGTCATAGAAGAAAACTCGCTTCATAGGCTCTTCCACTACTGCCAGTTTTCAACCACTTGCAGATGAACTTTATATATATATATAAAATATCTTACCATATTGCATTTTTCACGGAGTTCAGTTCATTCATGACTGGTTCAGTAACATTTGATCCACCAAGGTACACGGAAATGAAAGGCTCTTTTATCTGACGCAGCTCAACAGCAAGCTTCCTCCAGGCTTCAGTGTTCGTGATACAGGCGTTCTCTGACAAATTGAGAAATTCCAGCTTTGTTGTGTAACGTAAATTACCAGCCAGTGCCTTTAATCCTTCCCCTGTCATCTGTGTACTCCTTAGGCACAATACCTCTAACTGAGGAGCATTGTACAAACTGCCAGCTAGAGCTTCTACTGCTACATCACAAAGTGGGTTGTGAGACAGCTTTAAGACTTTTAACTGAACAACCCTGGGAAGAACTAGTGATTCAGCTGCTGCACCACTCAAAGTCGCATGTGTCTTACTCAGGTCCAGCATCTCAATGTGTGGGGTGTAGCGAAGGTTCTGCATCACACTACTCACCCCACCATCACCCAATGGGTTGTAGGACAGGTTTAAACTCTTTAACTGAGGGACATTGTTAAGACTGCCAGCAAGGGTTTGTACTACTGCATCACACAGGGAATTAAGTGACAAGTCCAAGTATACAAGGCGAGGGAGACTGGGGAGAGCTAGTGATGGCTCAGCTGCGCATGTCTTACTCAGGCTTAGCTCCTTCAGGTTTTGAGTGTAACAAATGTTTTGTATCACACTATTCACACCAGCATCACGCAGTGGGTTGTATGACAGGTCTAACTCCTCTAACTGAGGGACACATTGAAGAACTCCTGACACAGCTGCGGCTCTGACCTCTGACATGTTTGTTCCTGCAAGTCTCAGTACCCTTAGGTGTGGAATCTTATGAAGTGATTGTGATAATATTACCAACGATTCATCACCATGTGGATTGTCGGGCACATCTGGCATTTCTACTTCTTCATCATCCAAGCTTTCTTCATCATCCAAGCTTTCATCATCCAAGCTTTCTTTATCACTTATACATCCCATTTCTATTTCACTATGAATCATCCAACGTTCCACTAAACAGTCTATATTGTCTTGCAAAACAAGAGAATAGTTTTGTCACAAAGAAAACTTTTTTAAATATTTCAGTCTGAACTAGTTTGACCCTCCCTAGAACCTCAAACCTATATCAGCAGGGACTTTGGTACACTGTAGGTACAACCTTGCCGGACGCATTTCAAGTGAATGACCAGGTAATTACAACACCTTCAGGACAGAAAAATTGACTCTAACGATGGAACAATGTGAAGAGTTATACATAATCTATTGGAAAAAAGTAGAGTATTAATATTTGCAGTATCAATTAGATTTAGACAAGAATTTCTGTAGTCTCCTTTCCTCTTCCTATCGAGTGAATTCTGAAAACAACCACAGACATAAAGAGAAATGAGATACAGTGGATGCATTGCTTCCAGCTAGATAACCTATACTTCAC
>JAOCPT020608710.1:0-17966 GCA_026546935.2 Palythoa grandiflora | reverse complement strand
GTATAATAAGTATAATAGTATCAGCTAGTTGAAGTATATATCTTAAGAAAGAAAAAAATATATATATATATACATACATACACAGTCTGTGTTATAAAGCAAATGAAGAAGCCTAAGCCATGTTATTAAACTGTGATAAAACACTATTAGTGTTCTTAAATGCCCTTCATGTTTTATCACAGGCTAATACATGGCTTAGGATTCTTTATTTGTAAAATATGCTACTGCAAAGTATGACTATAAGGTGATCTGGGTCTAACCAGCCTTTGAGTAAAAATCTAACATTTTTTTAAAATACACAGATTTTTTAAAAAAAATGTAAATTTTCTTCTCTTGAAATTCCAAAAAATGTAACAATGTTGTTCTCATCATAATTATTATTATCATTATTATTACTATTATTATTATTATTTAAATTGTTCCTTTACCAACCCAGTTAAGTCTGAAAAGATGCAAGGAAATAGTTAGCTATTACTAAAAATATATAATTGGAATGACATTTTTTACTAAATTATAGAAAAGTGCTGCAAATTATTTTTGCCCAACACAGAAATTAAAATTCACAACAATGTAACATGCTTGAAAGAAATAACCTTATCTCTCTTAACAACAAAGTTGCTGGTCTTAAAATATTCCTGCAATAAATTTGACCAAAATGTTAACATCCGATTAGTTAAGTGTTATATTTATACTTGAAATTACATAACCTATATATTTGTTATATTCAACTATATATGTATTATATTCACCTATATTATTTATTTCTGACTATAAATTTGCACCTCAAAATTGTTTAAACCAGTAAAAATATAAATAATGCACTTTATCCTGAACAAACAAAACAAACGTAAAATAATATTATTAACATTATAACACCTTTCAAAACCAGTTCTTTTACCACAGTACTTCAGTTTTGTAAGGAAATTAAGCCTCTTCTTGAAGACTCGTGATTAACTAACTTGTATATTTTTAGACACTTTTATAAATTAAACCAGGAATGCAATAAACAGTCATGTGCTTTGTTTTAAAACACATGACCTTTGTGCTCCTTCACAAAGCACAAAAACCTTAAAACACATTTAATATCATGTTTACATTATAATCATATCAGTTATGCTTCCAAAAGTGCTATTCTGGCACCCGGCCATGAAAATATCAAGATTTTAAATTTTGCCAAATTCTTACAGAAAATAAAGATGACAAACAATGAACAACAAGTATTGATGCTATAATAATTATTTTTATGAATAATTGGCATTCAATAAGGACTTGAAATTAAATGTCAATAAGAATTGATATTTCAAAATAAATTAAAAACAATTATAATAATTATGAATTAGTTTGTATCACATTAACAAGTACTGAAATTATAAGGTTATCTTTGTGGTAACTTAAGGCATGAAAATTTCAATGGGATTCAAGCCTAAAACCACTATAGTTTTAATCATTACAAAAACTGTTAGCTAGACTAAGGTTTGAAGGTACTGTACCTGACCTTTCAATTTTCATGTCTGAAAACCCCAACTTATACATGTACAACTAATACGGTATAAATTAAACTGTGCAATGTCTTATTTAAAGCAAATATTAATATTGTTCAATCTGATTCTCTTCAAAACCAGGTTTCATTTACTCTTTATATTTTAATCATATTTTTCATTAAACTCATAGTGTCCTAGTAAAGGTACCTTCAAATGTAGCGCAAAACACATTTAATTTTCTGTTTTTAAAATCAGAATCCAATTTATTTGTTAGATGTTAACCATTGCAAGTACTTTAAAAAATTTAGTTTTAATCCATCAAACCATTTTTAATTACTATAATATATAACTTGAACTGTCATGACTGTGTTGATGTATTTTTAGAGCTTGCTAGATTTATGAGTATTGTCTAATGCTGAAGCAAAGCTCAAAGCTCTTGATGACCAAACACAGTTTTTATTACTCCTATGACCAGAATTAAATGGCTATTGAAAAAACCAACGGAAACTCATTTCAGCTGAGAAACAAACTCTTAACAGTTTATTATATTAAAATAAAAAAGATTCATTAGCCAAGCAATTCTGAATAACAAAATTTATTGTATTGTAACAACTTTAGCATCTGAAACATGACTTGTTTTGATGGCCAATTGTTATGAAAGGAAAAATATTATAAATGACTGTATTTTCTGGACTATAACCTGCACCGCAGAAACCCACACCCCCATATTTTATCACCAAGATAACCAATAGTTAATAGCTAGATAACCTGCACTGGAGTAAAACCCACATTGATTGGATACTGACTGGATTCAACAAAGTTTAGATACTGTACAATCTAGCACAACATTTTTGTTGAAAATGCTACAAGTTGTTAACAGACACAGATCAACATCAGAATCTCACAGATATCCCTCGCCTTCTAATACAAATTTACAGGTTATAGTCCAAAAAATATGGTATATTAAATTTTAACATGAAAATAGGAAAAATTGATTTGGTATACTGCAGAATTTCTTGTGTACCTCAGCTCTAGTCTGCAGCAGAAATTTTAAAGATACATAATTATTTTCTATCTACACATTTGATCAGCTTAAATCTATAATAAAACAGAAATAAATTGCTTCTACAGTACAAAACAATAAACTAATGTCTAGATATTCTAAAGATACATAATATAAATTTTTACGCATTACAACTCACCCATTATAATAATAACCAAAAATATCTGTATTTTCAAAGAACTAAGCCAGCTGGTAACATTTTATACTGTATATGAAGAGGTGCAGCAAATGACTGAGAGAAGTTAGTAATTGCATTTCATCATTTTGCATACAGATGACCCAGCTTCAATTTTACTTTCAAAATGAAAATTGGCAAGCATTGTGAATAATTTGAAAGGAGAAGCATTACCGTGACAACCAGTTCAAAGAACTTTTACATATAATCAATTAGTATACAAGAATACAATGAAATATTTTGATATAATAGCAATAATTTCCACTTTTATAATAGCCCAAATGAAAACAAAAAAACATAAAATGAGTAGAAAATTTCTGATGTTAAATCTCATGAAATTTTAGCTGCTAAGGTCGTTGGTGAAAATCATTACTACAACCAGTCATGTTTTCACAGTATTATAACAACATGCATATGTATCAAAATAAAAATTAATTTTGAAATCTATGTCACTTAAGCTTGGGAAAGTGTGCTTAACCAATGCTATAAAATACAATTGCTCGTAGATCACTTAAGAGTGTCAAATATGGCTGGTCACAGTATTGGAAACACTTTTAAAACACTTTTTTTTTATACTTACAGTATACATATGAAATCCTCAATATTAGCTCCCTTTTGCATTATTTTTCAAAATTGCCATTAATCAATTTAAATCTTTAACTTATAAATTCATACTGTCTTATAAATTCAGATCTTTCGGAAAATAAATATTTTAATATATTCAACTTACAGTTACCAACATTAGTGGAAAAACAGTAAATCAATTAAGAAATAAAACATGTTCTCTGTGCCTTCACAACCTGGTGAAAATCGAGGCAAATGTTGGAGAGAATTCAAGAGCAGATCAGTGAAAACCCGAGATGAAGTGGAGGGTTTTCACCTTCTCAATAATTATCACAAACTTTGCCGAGGTTTTCACAAGGATATGAAGGCACAGAAAAGATATGCATGCTTTATTCCTTTTATAAATTTTTTCTAGCTAAAAGAGAAAGACAATATACAAAGCACAAATAATTTTATTTCTTTTTGTGAAACTGCAAACTCTCACAACTTGGTGACAGCAAAACATCATTTTTGTGCTTTACAGTGCTATGAAAGTCTACTTGTCGACCAAACAGAAAGCATGTACTAATCTCAATTATTTTTTAAAGTGAAATAATGAGAAGTTTTCAACAACCTGACTTGCTGGTCTCCATTAAGATGATTTTGTTTGGTTGTTTAAACTTTAAATAGTTATGAAATTATCATTACAATAAATATTATAAAGTTTTCTACTTTTTTTGTTTAAAATGTTCTCACATGTTCCTCCCTTACAACTTCTTTATTTCTGTAGTCACCTGATCATGAACAGTTATGCAATGAACATAAACTAACATAATAAACATAAATAAATTTACGTGATGTAAAATATAGATGTGAATAGTTAAGAAAACGGTCCAATTTCATATTTTTTGGAACTTGCTAATTGCTTTAATTTATATTTCAGTTATACTTTGGTTATAAAAATTAATGCTTAAGTTAGGGATTCGACGTTTCGATGCCTACTTGACAGCATTATGAAGATAAAACTGAGTATAGAACTATCTAATTCTATACTCAGTTTTATCTTGATAATGGTTTCAAGCAGACATTAAAACATTGATTCCCTAATTTTAACGTTAATTTTTAGAATCAAACATGTAATAAGATCTTTCAGTTATAACTAACTAAAATAGGGCTGGTCTGTTCCCTTGTTTGTTGATTTAATTACGATATCATTATAATTATTTTTTCATTATCAACATAATTTAAAATTCAAATGAAATGTGCTTGTAATTGGTTTATATACCATACAAATCACACAAAACATGTTATCCAAAATGTGAACTGTTAAACTGCATAATTTTTTATATGAAATGAAAAATTCTAAAAGAACAAATTAATGTTTTATATGCAAGTTAGAGAGATTTATCCAAAACTTGAAGGATATAGTAACTATATGTACATGAATTTGAAATTTTTTGTTATCATGTATTGTTGCCAAGATATTCATTTTCAGATGTTTTAAGGTACAACTAACATATGTACATATCATAACTTATTGATATTTTTCCCACCAAGTGTTTGGAAAAAGGGAAAGTTTAAGGAAATAAATTTTGAAATTGTTTCTATTCTGAATTTTTTGTAATCAAATTTGAAGTTTGTGTCTTGTTGGTTCATGACTGTGCTTTAGCATGACTGGGCTATGATGTCATTCTCAACATCTCCGGATCAAAAAGCATCAAGAACGACACAAATCAGTCTTTGACTCAAAAGAAGATTTGAAAATATATATATAACTATAACGCCAGCAACTTGCTTGGGAATTCTCATCCCTTTTTGTTAGAAAGTACCCATTGCTCAATAGGAGAAAGTGCAGGAATTATGCCTTGATGCAGTCCCCTGAAAGTCCAAAAATATTGCTAGTACAAGGCACTGCAGAAAAATATGATCTGACCAAAAACAATTTTTTTTGCAGAAGCTAAGTATTTCAAATAATATGTTAAATAATTTGGGCAAAAAACAATTAAAATGTTTGTTGGAATTTAACTGACACTAACTGATGACATCATAAGTTGTTTTAACTGATTTTGAAAATATAAAATTTGTCGCTATCTGTAATCAAACAATTAAATTATAACAAAATTGTTTTATTTGTGTGCACATAATCATCTTCCAAATTTATCCCTTGCAAATCATATCCAGATGATAATAAACTTTCATATTTTCAAAGGCAGAGAATAGTGCTTTTGATATCATCAGAATAAAAACTCAAAATATGTGAATCTCTCAATAACTGCATCTGATAACTTTGAAAAATTACAAGCAATCCTTTAAGTTTTTGAACAGTCTTTCTAACGCACAATTTTTTTCATTTCACATTGCACTTTTACACTACTTGAACAAGGGTTTTATTAAGGGCCGGGCACCAGGCAAATTGGCCAGCTGTGAAGACAGCTTTGTCCGGCTGCTTTACGCATCTTAACTGAAAGATTAAAATAAACTTTGCATAAATTTAGCCCAGGTGCTTAATCTAAATGACCCCCTGCTCCACACTTTAATGAAATCCCTGCTCAAACATATATATCTATAAACAAGCAAGAGATCCATACTCACGTGATTTTTCCAAATGGCTGAAGCACAGTGATCAGATCTGTCTCTTTACAACCATCTGCAACAGCTCGGCAATGAATGACGCATGAGGGAGGTGTACTGTGATGTGCAGGTGAGTTGGATGTAACTTGATATGAGCAGGTCGAAGGTGAAGTTATGACTGAGGATGTAGTTGATGACTGGACAGTAGTAACTGTGTACTCTGGGTGAGAGAAAATGAAACATAGAGTTCAGTGCAATAATGATTGGCCTCAAATCTATTTTTAAAACATTAAAATAATTTAGTCTGCATAAGAAATCTGCAAGGAAAAAATGGCTTTTATAACTTTGATCACAAACTCAGAAGGAACTAACCATTGAAATCAAAGTGGGGAGTATTTAAAAGCTCTTGTATAACCCACTATAATTTAACTTCCTTCAGTATCACCTAGGAGAAACAGTAGAACTCACTTATCACCTGGTAGAAATAATAATCCCTGGTGATCACCTGAGAGCACAATGCTCCTAAGAAAAATATAGAACAAATAACACTCCTCAGTGTCACCTACTGGAAAATAACTGTCCTCAGTATCACCTGGGGTAAATAACAGTCCTCAGTATCACCTGGGGTAAATAACACTCCTCAGTGTCACCTACGGGAAAATAACTGTCCTCAGTATCACCTGGGGTAAATAACAGTCCTCAGTAACACCTAAGGGAAAATAACTGTCCTCAGTAACACCTGGGGTAAATAACAGTCCTCAGTAACACATGGGGTAAATAACAGTCCTCAGTAACACCTGGGGTAAATAACAGCCCTCAGTTCCTTCTCAGGTAAATAACAGTCCTCAGTAACACCTGGGGCAAATATTAGCCCTTAGTTCCTTCTCAGGTAAATAACTTTCCTCAGTATCACCTGGGGTAAATAACAGCCCTCAGTAACACCTGGGGTAAATATTAGCCCTCAGTTCCTTCTCAGGTAAATAACTTCCCTCAGTATCACTTGGGGTAAATATTAACCCTCAGTTCCTTCTCTGGTAAATAATTGTCCTCAGTAACACCTGGGGTAAATAACAGCCCACAGTTCCTTCTCAGGTAAATAACTGCCCTCAGTATCACCTAGGGTAAATAACAGCCCTCAGTAACACCTGGGGTAAATATTAGCCCTTAGTTCCTTCTCAGGTAAATAACTGTCCTCAGTATCACCTGGGGTAAATAACAGCCCTCAGCAACACCTGGGGTAAATATTAGCCCTCAGTTCCTTCTCAGGTAAATAATTGTCCTCAGTATCACCTGGGGTAAATGACAGCCCTTGGCAACACCTGGGGTAAATATTAGCCCTCAGTTCCTTCTCTGGTAAATAACTGTCCTCAGTAACACCTGGGGTAAATAACAGCCCTCAGTTATACCTGGGGTAAATATTAGCCCTCAGTTCCTTCTCAGGTAAATAACTGCCCTCAGTATCACCTGGGGTAAATAACAGCCCTCAGCAACTCCTGGGGTAAATATTAGCCCTCAGTTTCTTCTCTGGTAAATAACTGTCCTCAGTAACACCTGGGGTAAATAACAGCCCTAACTAACACCTGGGGTAAATATTAGCCCTCAGTTCCTTCTCTGGTAAATAACAGCCCTCAGTATCACCTGGGGTAAATAACAGCCCCCAGTTATACCTGGGGTAAATATTAGCCCTCATTTCCTTCTCAGGTAAATAACTGCCCACTGGGGTAAAGAGTAGCCCTCAGTATCAGGAGAAATATCAATCCTAATACAAGTACCTGGGAAATAAATAACTCACAAGTGAATAAAAAGGTGCCAGTACCATCTGGGAGAAAATAAGAGCCCTCAATATTACCTGTGGAAACAATGCCCTGTATCTTGACTATCTCACAAACCATACCCACAGTATGAACATTGTTACTTACCACAATTATTGCTGAAGAGTAATAAAATAATTTCATGCATACCATCTTTACAAATTTTGATTCTACGGCTCTTTGGCTTTCAAAGTTTAGTTGTATTGCTCAGAATTAGTTTGCAACATTTAATTGACAATTAGCAACATAAAACTTTTGTTTATAAGATGTTGTTGAATTATTTTCTTCCATATTACAGTATCTATTTTTTTGACACATAAAAATACCACATGCCATTAATTTGTAAATAATTTCTACCTTTTATTTTGCATCCCAAAAATAATACTGTAGAACTTTCTGTGATTTACTGGTTGATCTAAGGCTCAGTTATCGCTTGGTGCACACAGCTTCTCAGCAGTGTTATGGCACTCTTGTCAGCAATGTTAAATGATTCTTATATGGCAGATAGCAAAAAAGATAAAATTCTGACAGATATATGTCGAAGCACAACAATTTCTAGCTATACTTCAAACACATTTTTTAAGGAAAAGTCTAGTCTGATCTTCAGAAACACACCATATTTCATTGGTATGTTAAACTTATCTGACTGATAACTTTTGACAGGTTCACTAGAAGACTCACAAAGTCCAAATCAAAATTTCCCTGATTTATACAGAAAAATTTCAGTTCTTTTTATTCTACTTTTATATCTGACATAACAGAACATAGTTATAAAATTAATTTAACCTAAAGCCTAAAAAATATGATTGGAACCTTACCTCAAGGCTTTCACAGCCACATATATTCGTATTTTCAACAATAAACAACTCAACTTTTAGTATAAATGAGTAATATTCTGATTTAGCTTTCACTGAAGCAGCTTTCCAAAAACTGCTGCCATTTCTGATGCACTGGAATCTTTCTTAGTGTTTAGAAGAAAATGCTAAAATGTACATAAAAGAATGCAATGGGACTTTCTACTGCGGGCAAATATCCTATACAAAACAAAACTTTGGCTTCTGATTGGGACTCTTATTTAATTATTGAAGCTTTGCAGTTGGAAGTACTTTCAATATAGCTGTTGCATGTTTTATGAAGTATAAAGCAAGAAGTATTAAACTTCTTTTCCTCTTAATTTTATTTTTTTACATATAATGCATTTTGAGCTGATTCAAGTACTCCATCATTGAGAAGATTTGTATGAAAAGGTATAGATATATAAGGCTATAAATATTTCACTGATGTCTGATGGTTATTTTCAATAAAGAACAATTTAAATTGAGGTAAAATTTTCACAAAATGTCAGCTTGTGATGCTCATGAAAGACTTATGAGACACTAAACAGCTGCCATTATCAAAACGAGCCCCAACAGGTACTTGCACATTTTTTAAGGCACAGATTAACAACTTGTCACCTTCTGAAGTGAATTATTTGTTTAAGGCATTTGCAAGAAAACACTTTAGTACAGTAAAACTTTTTTTTTATTTCAGTAAAAATCTGAATCGGGGTAGCACACAATGCAAAGCTTAACTTAAGATGAAAACCAGACAAAAATGACAAATATTATGATTTATTTATAGTCTCACTGCAAAACAATAATACTTTGGATATAAAAACAAGTATGATATATTAAAAGAAGGCTTGATAGATTAATGAGGACCAGAAGGAAAACAAAAATGAGATTAGGGCAGTTCAATTTCGCATATTCATGCAACTACTTCACAATGCTTGTTGAAACAGAAATAGAAGTTTTGCCCAGAAAAGATGCTTAATTTTTTATTATAAAATTATGAACAAGATCGTATTATTTCTAAAATAATCAATAGGAGTTTAGTGCTTTTGTATGTTTCCTAGCATTATAAGCCAATCCCAGCTTCCAAAACTACTGTAGACATAAAAAAAATTGAACAAAAAGATTGAAGAATATTACTGACTTTAGCAATGGTCTTTTCCGGCCATATTCAATCCTTAAAAATTAGTAATTTAAAAATGATTTCAACGTTTTCACATTAAACACCAAAAATAATATGTTCCATTTTTAGTTTCATCTGGATACAAGTCAATTAATTCAAATGAGAAGAAAAAACTCTAAATCTATGGTATATTTGGTTAATTCTAATATTTACTTGAACTTAAAAATTATAAAAAGAGATTATTTGCCTGAGGCACAACATATGAATACCAGATAGCTGCTGATGCTTAGCTTAATTGCTTTACTGGAACTAAAACCTGTTGAAAAAAACTACTTTGTGCCAAATGATGTTTTTTGGTTGCACATGGGCAATAATGTCACAAACGTTTAGAAAAGCTGAGAAGTGAGTAAATGCAAAAACAAATCACTATGTTTCAAAAAACTTACTTTATATTCTTAAAAAACTATAAACGGTGAATAATTGTAAATTTCTATTAAAATAACCATAACAGCAAATACATATCAAGTTCCATATCATATATCTTTATAAATTAATATAGATATATTTATCATATTAATAAAGATATATAGAAATAAATATGTTAATATATGTATGTAATTCTCTCTTTTTCTGTTTTCTGTAAACTAGCCATAATTTGACGGAGAATTTTAATTTTTTGCATCACGCAACAATCATACCTAAGAACTTTGCACTTTCGTTTAATTTGTATTTGGAAGAACAAATCATTTCATTTTACACAAATCTGTCAAATGCTCGATCAATTCAGTTTGCAAATTAACGAATAAAATTCCAAATATGAAGTGTGAAAAAACTCGTGGATTCACAAAAATAAATATGAAGTCAATAATCCGGATTAAGAAAATATCATACTAAAATCGGAAGAATCTTGTAATGCCAATGGCCATGCCCGGTTTGGTTTAGGACTCAACGGATGAGTTGCATCATTAATCCGTGACTCAATTTGATAAGTAAATTGTTAGCTTAATTGTGGCCTTTAGCAAAATTTAGAGTTTTACGACAATCTTTGAGAATTCAACCCCAATTTTAACATACTTGCTCGTTGGACAAGAATTCTCGCGTCTGGCAACCGTTCCGAAGACTGTCTTTGCTGATGATGTGTCAGTGAGAGAGATATAGTAAACAGATTTCTGTACGTTCAAGAAGTGCTCTTGAGTCAGCGCGCGACCTCCTCTTGCCGTATTCAGACAAAACACTCTGTGACTGTGGCCGTGTGGGGAAAAAGCGAATTGCTGAAAATTTAATCAATCAATGAATGACTCATAAAAATAATTGCCCCGGTGCTCCGGGGTAGTGAACGTGTTATTCGCAAGTGTAAATTGGAAATCCCTAAAGAAATGCAAAACAGTTTGAACCCATGAACATTCAAAATAATTTTCCAAACAGGTTTATAATGAATAGAAAATATTATTTATTGAATTGGTTAAGCCACACCTCAAACGCTACATCTTTCACTATCATGTGCAACTCAGCGAATATATGTGTTACCGCGCACGAGTGTAAAGTCAAATCACGTTAAAAGAGCACAGGAATAATTTTGTGTACACATCGAAATAGAATAAAAAACGACACCAAAATGAGAAACAACCGTTTAGGGCCATCAAAAATACAATAGACAATATACCCCAACTGAGATAATATGTCAGATAACTTTGTGTACTTGGCGTCTTAACTCGAAAAAGTGCCAAAAATCAAAATTTATTCTCACGAAAAGGCTTGCTGTCATTTAAAAAAATATTTTTTGTGTTTCCATACAATGGGCAGTCTTATATATATGCGTGACGATGACAGAATGAACACCAAAACAAAGCCAGATTATGGAAGTGATATGAGAACCTTAATGCCACAGCTCTGATATATTGAACAGTTCTGGGCTCGCATCCAGTAAGACAAATGTGGTTTATATTTCGCAACGATTGACACGCTGTGCTATGAAACACAACTCAGAAGTGTCCACATACTTTTACACTAAGCATGCCATGTTCGCTCTTTCTGGAGCTACTGTTGTCATTATGTTGTCAGAAAAAGAAAATCTAAAACCCGTAAATAATAAGCAGAAATATTAACAAATACTAAACGAATATCAAAAATTAAAGACAACGACAACACACTGGCCATTCAGCAAGCAGACGCGATTTTACTACGCAATGGCTCGCCCAACGAACGCCCTCGAATGCGAAGGGTTCTTATTCTTCTGCACGTAATTCATTGATCATGATTCAGAAATAACAAGCAGAACTATATTTTTCAATTGAATCCTTTTACTTCCTCAATAGTTGGAAATTATTTGGGCTTAAAAGAAGACATTCTCTCTAAAATATTAATGTCCGTTTGCTGACATATTAAGTATGAAGTTGAACAGCATACCTGAAGCGATTGCGGCTGAATCAATGCTTGAGAAGTCGGCGGATGTAAAGCTGTTCTGTGTTGAAGCGTTGTTGTAGCTCTGATAGCCATAAGGAGATGCATAGGTGTAGCTGATAGAGCCATTTGAAGGAGTTGACTGTCCATAGGGATAGGTGAATGATGAGAAAGAATTTGAGTAAGTGTACGGGAATGAGTAGTATGTTGCTGTAGCCGCTACGGCGGAAGCATCGCTGGTAGCTGTTGAGGTGTATTCGCTATCGCTTGAGCTGACTGCGTCTGTTCTATAATATCTAGCAAACTTAGATTCATCAAAATTTGTGGCTGTTGGGCCACTATCAATTTTTGCCCTCTTGTTCGGGCTTTCGACACCAGCTATCATGCCGCCGATGTCAGCCATGTTTCAATGAAAAATTTCCTCCTACTACCTGCGATTACAGTAGTCAGCGGGTAAATATCAACAACATGTCTAGTCCCAGGCTCTCTTTCCTACAACTTTGGAAGACTGTGATTGGTTAGATTTCAACAACCAATGATAACAAAAGTCAATATTTACCTTATTAGCCAATCACATGCGAGTTTCCTTCTTGTGCGCCATTTTGAAACTCAGGAAACCTGCAACAGTGGAGTCCATTTTTGGTCAGAATCATGTTTAAAAAAATGTTCCGTCAGAGAAAGCAAAAAAGTAAAGAAATGACCCCAAAAGGATCAGAAGATAGTAAAGAAGCGTCTAATTGTATTATTTGTCTTGATAAAGTTTCTTGCCGCGGAAAACTGAGTGTTTGCGATCACTGGTTTTGTTTCCCCTGCGTTTTGGAATGGTCGAAGGTGCACAAGCAGTCATTTCTTGCGAACAAACTTTAAAGTTGTTGTTGATTTCTAGAAACAGTGATAACCAGTACCTTCTTTTTTTCCAGAATACAAACACTTGCCCCATATGCAAGGCAAGATTCCGCGTTATAACAAAGGTAAAGGACATGTGGTTTTAAATTGGGATCATCGACTAGCGACTGATCTAAAATTAAATTATTTTTTAGTTTGTTACAAAGAGTGTACGAATGGTGTGATATGACGGGGCTTTGGTAACAGGACATGGTCCCAATCGATAACCAACGCAATACAGACCGATTGGTAACATATCAGCGCCAGTATCGAAAACTGTTGTGTCAAGTGAATATGCATTGTTGACCTGCCGTCAACAATAATTGCCAAGCCCAAGGTTTTATAAGTCTTTCGGATGTTCACAAGTTTGAATAGTCTTGAATTCTTTATGTTTCGTCAAACAAAGATAATATTTGTCTCTCCCCATTTGTCTGTTGTATGAGTAGTGAAAGCTCCTGCAAGGCAGAACAGGTTTAAACTGGAATAAAGTGCGAAATCGTGACAATGTGAACTCTTTTGACCTCCTGAGTCTTAATGAGTCCAGATGTTCTGTTATCTAACTATCGATGCTGGAAACATTTGCTTGTTAGCAAAATTACTTCCAAATTATGTCAACAGAATAAATTGATCGTGCTATACCTGTTTCATCTTTCGATATGCGATCACGGAAAATTTTTTGGCCCATTACAGACCTTAATAAAGTAACGGATCACAAAGAATTCAAAAAATGTTTCTATTACATTTCACGTGTAAAATATAACAATGAGAACTGTATGTTGGTTGAAGTCACATGTTTTTAAAAGTTGCTCCCTGGTGTTACAGTTTTTGACCATAGTTAATTAAGTCCCTGTAGCACAGCAAATAACTGGATAAGTGCATTCCAGACAGGCTTGGCAGGATTCTTATAAAACAACACCTGGCTTTGTATTCATACTGCTACTTCACAAAATGGCTAATCAAAATAGTTTACAATCTATCACCTTGGCAAACTAAGTTTAGAACTAACACCAGGGTAATTAAGTTTTTTTTCCGTGATCTGTTATTTGGTTAAAAATAAACCCATGATCCGTTATTTAGGTGACAAAAATGCTATCTTGATCCATTGCTGCCTTAAAATTAAGAGCATGATTCGTTATTCTACCAAAATACTCTTATTGTGATCCATTACAATGTTCAAAATAAGACCGTGATTTGTTATCTGGGGCCCCCCATTATCACGCTGTAATACCAGAATCACACAGTTGCCATTGGACCAAAGTTTGTACCATGAAGTGTGCACACCGAAACTTGTTAATAAGCTTAAACTGAGCCTTTACCTCAGTAAACTTACTATTGTCAACTGAAAATACTGTAACCTCAGGCCCTGTCCACACTAATACATTTTGTTTGAAAATGCATACTTTTTAATCCATTTTTTGCCTTCTGTCCACACTAATACAATCGAAAATGAAGGTGTATGTTACCAAAAACAGAGGTTTTCAAAAATGCTCTCTGGTGTGAAGGTTTTTGAAAACAAAGGTGTAGCGTCTTAGTGTGGATGGCAAAAACAGAGGTTTTCAAAAATGCTCTTCAAGGTGAAGGTTTTTGAAAACAAAGGTGTTGCATCTTAGTGTGGATGGCAAAAACAAAGGTTTTCAAAAATGCTCTTCAGGGTGAAGGTTTTTGAAAACAAAGGTGTAGCATCTTAGTGTGGATGGCAAAAACAAAGGTTTTCAAAAACGGAGATGCAGCATCTTAGTGCTGATAAACGTCAATGAAGATTTTTGAAAACGGAGGTACAGCATGTTATAGTGTGGATGAGCAAAAGCAAAGGTTTTCAAAAACACTTACATCGTTGCTCACTTCAAAAATATGCTTGAGCAAAGCCCAGTAACAGAAACAAATGATTTTTATTTGTTTTGGTGGTCAAGTATGGAAACAAATATTTTTATGCATTTTCAATAAATTGAAATAGAGGTTTTCGAAAATGTATTAATGTGGACATGGCCTCAACCATAGTTTTATTAGGGTGTGGCAAAAATATATTTTCAGATTGCTCCTTGGTATAGCAGAGCAGAAGTGTTTTACGACTACAAAGCAGATGATCATAGAGGCAGACATCTTGGTGCACTACAACCCAGATGAGTCATTGACTCTCCAGTGTGATGTATCCCCCTACAGAGTTGGAGCGATTCTCTCCCATCGCTTAAGAGACAACACAGACCAGCCCGTTGCTTTTGCATCCAGGACACTCAACCCAGCAGAGCAAAACTACTCACAGTTAGACAAAGAGTATGCAAGCGTGATGTTTGGCCTCAAGAAGTACTTGTATGGGAGGCATTTCACCATTGTCACCAACCACAAACCTTTAGTATCACTAAATAGGCTTAACTGACACTGACTGATTTTGCAACTGCAATTTTGTAACATTCAACTAACTATTCCCAGGGCTATACAACTATTTTAATTTATGTGCATATACAACAGTGGAGGTCAACTCTGACATGCTCAATGACCAAATTCAAGTTTTGAGTTTATATGTTGATCATGTTGGCATCCTTTGGTCTTGTGAGATAATGAAAAAGAATGTTTCGTAAAAAATTAGTCTTTGTTTATGCAGCATCTTTGGTGGCTATGAAGCCGAATTCAAGAGAGGCAGACACAATTGCAGTTGCTTCAGATGGAGCCCGGTTCCATTTGAACTGTGACTCCATGGAACTGTCTGTCCACCTGTTTCTCTACCATGTGCAACTCTCTTTTCTCCTTGCTTCTTTAAATATCCTTACTTACAATAAATTTCCAGTACTGTTGATCTATGGCATCATGTTTCCATCTGTTTTGGTTGATGTCACTAGCCCACATGTCAGGCTTGAGTTTATAATGGCAGTAATTATACACCATTAAGAATGGTAAGATTATGTGGCTGGTAGTGGTGTGTTGACTGGTCCCTGAAGACTCAATTTAGACCTTGCTATTGGTTAAAGTATATAGTGTAAATATAAAAATAATAATTGCTTCTCATTTTCTTCAGACACATTTGAGCCCTCTGAAGTCACCACCTCAGAAAATACGGGTTCCTGATAAAGATCAAAGAGTGTGGAATGACGACGAGACCCTCACTCCTGATCAGATTCTTGATATCCTTGATGATGATGATGATGATGATGATGACTATGAACCTCCAGTTCATGTTGACAATCCCTGGACACTGGCAAGAATGGCGGTTTGTAACTAAAGAATATAGTATAGCTTGAATACCCATGGGTGTGCCAACGATGAACACCTGTGGTTGAAGGATCTCTATAGATTCTTAGTCCACTCTCCAACTTATAGGAAAAATATGCATCAGGATGATAAAAGAAGAAGCAGGCAACTTCGTACCATCCCAGAATTTAATTTTAAAAACGTTTTGACATTTAAACTTCTTCAGTTTAAAATATAAAATTACAACATCAAGCAGTTAAAATGTTTGGTTAAATATCTATGTTAGAAATTCCTAAATACCTTAGATTTTTAACCAAACTTCTTAACTGCCTGATAATGTTGTAAATTTCTATTATATATTTTAGATATGAAGAAGACTGCAAGGTCAATTGATGTTTTTAAATTTAAATTCTTGCATGGTAAGAAGTTTCGTGCATCTTCTGGAGATTACATGAGTGCAAAACTATCAAAAATTTCTTGTTATTTTATTTTGATGTCAAATCTTCACTTATGCTTATCTTCACTTAGCCAAGCTCGTCAATCATTCAGCTTTAAAACCTTAGTTAGAAAATATATATTCATTAGTTAAAGATACTTAGCATAATTTTGATCATAAATTAAAATGTTTTTCCTAAATACAAGGTTGGTACAGACTCTGGAAAACTGAAAAAGTTTGGAAATGCAAAAGTGTTCTGGAAAGTCTGGGAAAATTCTGGAAATTAGAGCATATGTCTGGGAAAAATCTAGAAAGTAGAGCAAATGTCTGGGAACATTCTGGAAAGCAGAGCCAATGTCTGGGAAAAGTCTGGAAAGTAGAGCAAATGTCTGGGAAAAGTCTGGAAAGTAGAGCAAATGTCTGGGAAAAGTTTGGATAGTAGAATAAATGTCTTGAAAAAGTTTGGAAACCCAAAATTTTCTGGAAAGAATGAAGAAAGTCTGAAAAGTTAAGCAAATGTTCAGAAAAAGTCTGGAAATCCAAAAGTTTCTGGAAAGTATCTAGAGCAAATGTTAGGGAAAAGTCTTGAAATCCAAAACTAATAAAACTTTCTGAAAAGAATGGAAAAAGTCTGAAATATAGAGCAAATTTAGGAAAACATCTGGAGATCCAAAACTTTCTGGAATGTCTGGAATAATTCTGTGGAAAAGTAGAGCAAATGTTATATAAAAGTCTGGAAATCCAAAACTTTCTGGAAAAAATGAAAAAAGTCTGAAAAGTACTGCAAATGTTAGGAAAAAGTCTGGGAATCCAAAACGTTTTGGAAAGAATGGAAAAAGTGTCAAAAATAGAACAAATGTTGAGGATAGGAAAAGTCTGGAAATCGAAAAGTATGAAAGGTAGAGCAAATGTTTGGAAAAAGTCTAGAAATCCCAAAACTTTCTGGAAAGTCTGGAAAAAGTCTGGAAATGCAAAAGTATGGAAAGTAGAGCAAATGCTTGGAAAAAGTCTGGATTTTCAGGGTTGACTGCCAGCAGGAAAAAGCACCCATTCAAACTTACAAAACATTTCTTCAGAGATACATATGGATGCTCTAAATTTAAAAAGTGATTCCAATGTGTTAAATAAATAATTCCGAGGGATTTCATTAATGGCTGTGAAGACAGCTTTGCCCAGATGCTTTCAGTATCTCAACTAAAAGATTTTTAAAATTTTTAAGGCCTTGCATAAACTTTGCCCAGGTACCAAATCTAAATTCCCTCCTGCTCCAAATCTTTATGAAATTCCCTAAGACTGTCTGTCTTATCCAGAGATACAGGGTTATCAGTAGAATTTAAAGTAGCCGTCTGATCTCAAGAAAGTAGCCGGTTAGTGAAGCAGCTAGCACGCATAGCGTGCGTTCTGGGGCGCCTAGGGGGGTCTGGGGGCATGCCCCCCCGGAAAATTTTTGAAATATACAGTTGCT
>JAOCPT020608663.1:0-10118 GCA_026546935.2 Palythoa grandiflora | reverse complement strand
AATGTCTTTAGAAAAAGTAGCGATTTTAGAATTATAAGGAGCGAATTTATTGTTGAATTTTAAGTAATATGGTCGGTGGAAAATATTGCGTCAGCCGCCACTTGATTTTATTTAGTTGGTTTGTTTGTCCGAATTATGACGCAATTACTGCGCTGCGCTATTACGCAGTAGAACTCAGTAAAAACAGTAAGCTGTCCGCCAAATTAGATATATGTCAATTTCAATATTACCCGGTAATTTATTCACGTCAGCAACCGACAGTGTCTGACTGGTGAGGCGACGCCGACGAAGAGGTGAAAGAACAATAGTAAATACAATAACTGCACGTTGTAATGCATCGAGCTGAGCACCTGCAAGTAGTTGTCGCAAAATACAGAATCTAAGAAGACCTATTTTTGGAGTTCTTGGAACGACGAGGACGTGAAAACAAAAATGTTCTCAGCATTTCTTTGCCTTCAAGAAGGATCGAGCATTTAATCACTTTCAGTTTATTAAGCTACACGCGGAGATAACAAAAACCTAATGATTCGCAGAAAAGAGTAGAGACCAAATTAGAATTAGAAATAATAGTTTTGTGAGTCGTCGCAGTAGGCGTTGTGGCCCTCGTTCCTTAAGGTCTCTAATTTAATCCCGAACTTTTTCTTTGTGGACCGAAGCCGAATCCGCAAAGAAAACTTTGCAAAATTAAAAAATTTTACGTGTACGCGTGGACGGGCACCCTAGATTTAAACCCAAGCCAAACCCAACCTTATTGGAGCGTTAGCCATTCCTCCGAGGACAATGAAGGGAACTGAGTGCGAATAACGAAATTACTTCTTAAGAGCCGTTGTCTATAAAAATCAAGAGTTCCGCGACAGTTGAGAAAATTCGAAATTTTATATATTTGGCTCAAATAACCCCTATGGTGATCCTTTTTCGAAAATATAATTGACAGGTTCAGCCGCGCTTAGGTTTTTCAAAATTAAGGAAAGATGAAAATCGCCGTAACACCCCCGCTATTGCCAGCTCAAGCTGAAAATATCAAAGAAAATGATTGATTGTCTTTACGCGAGAACAACCAAATGAGTTAATGTCTGTGGACGTGATTTGATCGGATAAACATCATTTGGACGTTTCTCTGGAGATCCCCATCCCCCACCCCCCAGAAACGATATTCTAATAGAATTGACTAAGAACTATATATGGTAAAACATCTTAAGTGTCCAATAAGTACTTTCTACGAATATATTCCAAGGACAAGGTCTTCAACAAAGTTAGGTTGAAATGACTTTGTTAATGTCTCTTTGCATCTGCTGGCTTCAATCTCTGTCCTTTATATTTCGAAATATTCACTAATGATCTACCCTGAGCAAACTTGATATTGCAAACGTGCAAAAAGCAACAAAGTGAGTAAATTTACAGGCGTTCAGTCAAAGTATGCAGTTGCTGGGACCGATGATTTAAGTGCATTTTACTTTATAAAATAATTCAGATAGTACATGCGTTCTGATTAGTCGACAGGTGTTTTCAGTATAGCCCTATGAAGCACGAAAATTGACGTTTGGCTGTTGCCTAGTTGTGTTAATTCGCAGTTTCATGAAAAAAATAAAACTATACGAGCTTCGCCTTTCTTGTTAAGGTTACCGTATACCTTCAGGGGTGTTTAGCGTCAAAACGATACAGTGTATCTATCTTAAACCGCAGATACCTAAACCCATATATCAAATTAAAGCTTATAGAGCTGGCTTTCGAACTATACTAAAGATTTTGAATTAAAATGAAATTTTAGACTTTTTTACCTTCTCTAAAAACGAGCGACAAAACCGGGGGAAAGGGAATTTGTTCGTTTCCCCTAAAATTTGCACAGCAGCTTTAAATATATGAAGAACAAAAACTTGTCTGCGTTTTTTGTTTTTCGAAGAACTTTTTGTTTTAGAGCAATTTTTGTACGGTCTCGACTTTTATTAAACCCTAATTCGAAAAAGCGCCATAAATTTTCTCTATAATTGAATATGACAAGACGCAAATATGTTTTTTTAGCACTTTTGGTCTGAAAACTGGCGGATTGATTAAATCATTAAATATCAATACACGTAAAATACGTTCCTAGTTATCAAGCCTCGGCCTGATCTTGTTCTTAACTTGTTCTTAAATTTTGGCAAATTTGTGCCTCGTTCTTACAAAGTTGTTCTTATAAAAAAAAAGCGTATAATCGATTGGACTTGTAACTTTCGAAAGGCGATTTTGTCGCTCGTTTTTAAAGAAGTAAAGAATATAAAAGTTCATTTTAATTCAAAAATTTTAACATAGTTCGAAAGCCAGCTCTCTAAGCCTTCTAGTGCAAATCTAGTTTAGGGGAAACGAACAAATTCCCTTTCCCCCGGTTTTGTCGCTCGTTTTTAGAGAAGGTAAAATAATCTAAAATTTCATTTTAATTCAAAATCTTTAGTATAGTCCGAAAGCCAGCTCTATAAGCTTTAATTTGATATATGGGTTTAGGTATCTACGGTTTAAGACAGATGCACTGTATCTTTTGACACAAAACACCCCTGAAGGTATACGGTAACCTTAAGCCTACACTTGCATATTGTTAAATGTTGTTCATAAAATAACTAAAAATCAGTGATCAGTAGCTGGAACACTTACTCGAGTCATAACATAGGTGTGGAGACTGTTCACAAAATGCATAAGTTTAAACCGCAAAAGAAACATTTTGTGTATCAGCTCTCGGCTACAAGGAGTCTTTGCCTTTGGTTCTTCTGCGGTTTCTTCCTTCTCTTCATCACTCGAATCGCATTTCATGTCGCGCTTTAAACCTTTAATGTCTGTAAACGTAATAAACAAGTTTACACGTTTGTGAAACAGGTTCTTTGTTATCAAAGTTACCCTATATTTGGGACCATTTATTTTTTGACAAGTTAGACGGGGGCTGAGTCATTCCAAAAAATTTGGAAAACGGGGGGGGGGGGGTCAATCAAATAAGTAAGGTTTAAGGGGGGAGCACCTCCAAAATTTTGTGAAGATAGCGGAGTCATCTTAAGTTCTGCCAGCCCCCCAGACTTTCCAGAAAATTACCGAATTTCCAGACTGTTTCAAGTTTCCAGACTGTATAGAGCTGTGACCTGGAGTTTTGAGGCAGAGAACGATTTATAAAGATAACTAATTGTTCTCAAGATCGTGCGATTTCAGATGCAACAATTTAATACCTTCAAAACGGAGCTGATCCAAACTCCATTTGGCTCGTTTCACCTTTAACAGGAACAGAAACACTTCGTTGTATTTCTGTTGGCAAGACTCGTCGATTATCAGGCTAACTGGCCATGGGACCTGGAATATAAGATATCAAATTCAACAGAGCACTTTGACATACAATACAATTAAAAAAACAAGGCAAGACACAAGACAAGACACAGAACAAGAAGAATGAGAACAAATACAAGAATTCGAATGAGACCGCGAACGAGGACAGAAATGGGTCGGAAAATGGAACGGGAACCGGCAGAATAACAACACAATTAAGAACGAAAAAAAAGGCCAAGGACAAGATAGGACTAAAAAATAAGAACGAACCAAGGACAAAAAAAAAGGGAAAAAATGAGAATGAAAAGGGGGACAACAACGGAAAGGGACACAGAAACGGAAACCAGAATATCAATAAGAATAGGAATAAGAATAAGAATAAAATTAAAAACAAATACAAAAACGAGAATGAAAAAAAAAACTAGAATATCTACACGAATAAAAAAAGAATAAAAAAATTCGAGTAAAAGGCATTATATTGTTCAAAAGACTTACTCTGTAATTCAAATTAAGGCCATTCAGTGACTGGGTCAGTACATTTCGTGTTCTTCCAACTGCGGTTGTGGTAAGTCCAACAGCCAGCCTACAATTTCAATAATACAGTTACACTTCGGCAGGTCGAATCCTCGGTAACTCGAACTTCCCACTAACTTAAATCAAAAGTGATTACCCTTGGATTTGGTTTATATATTCATAGTAAATCTAACCTTGATAACCCGAACCCTCGATAACTCGAACCCTCGATAACTCGTACCCTCGATAACTCGAACCCTCAATAATCGAACCCTCGACAATTCGAACCCTCGATAATTCGAACCCTCAAACCCTCGATAACTCGTAACCTTGATAACTCAAACCCTCAATAATCGAGCCCTCGACAATTCGAACCCTCGATAATTCGAACCCTCAAACCCTCGATAACTTGGACCCTCGATAAATCAAACCCTCGATAACTCGAACCCTCGATAACTTGAAATTCTTCTAACTCGAAGTGATTTTTACTTCCCTTCAGGTAATTGTCTTTGTAATGTTACCCTCGATAACTCGAATTCAATTTTCACGTGGCCCGACTGATGAGCTATAACGCTTTATACATATTTTGAAGATTAACCACTGAACACGAAGAAGAGCAGATACTTGAGATTCTTAAAATGCTTTTGCTGTGTCTTCTTTGGTTTTGTTGTTTTTATGCTGTTACATTGCTAAAATTTTACAATCAAACGTAAAAAGCATAAAATATCTTTAATCAAGTGTGCTTTGTTCTTTTCTTCAAAACCCTTATAATCCGAAACCACAATAACTCAAAGTACTTTCAATTCCCCTTGCAATATGAGTTATCGGAGTTCAACGTTAACAGAAATAATAGTAATAATAATAATAATAATAATAATAATAATAATAATAATAATAATAATAATAATAATAATAACAATAATAATAATAATAATGAGCGTGAAGAGCGCAATTTTGTTAATCACGCGTAATTATAACAGACGGAATTGGACTCCACTCAGTCCTATTACCATTACTAATAATAATAACCTAAAATAACATGACAATAACAACAATAATAATAATAATAATAATACCAACAACAACAACAGCAACAATAACAATAGTTAAAGCTAATAATATAAAATGATCTATCAAAATACGAAATACGGACAACGAAGACGACGATTGTGTCCTCATATGTAAAAGACAAGCAAAAATTATCATGCTGAGTACTGAATGATGTTACAAAGTCCTTCATCCACTAAAAGTGTACCTTTCTTGATACTGCGGGAAACGTGGCTGAACTGCTTCCTGTAGCAGGCTGTTCAGGTAAGAGATATCTTGCCATGGTTCAAGCTGCTTAGCTTTGGTGAAAAGGTCCGTGTAAAAATGATGCATGATGTCACCGGCTTCAAACAGGAAGAAATTCTAAAGAAAAACAATGGGTACGTTTCCTGAAATTCAGAAACACTATCAATCTGTGGCTATAGATAAAAGTAATAAGTAAAACGACACAAGAGCTTACTCTCATGGCCGCAAGATGATCCAACAGCTGACACTGTTTCTGGAGTACACTGATGAGGACACAGCACACCTGTATCAAGCACATAATGAAAACAAATCTTTTAAAAACTTGACAGTTTTCACTTCTTAACTTAAAAGTCAAAACTCTTTATTCCAACTTGACGATTGTCAGCCACGAAGTTAAATAGTCTCCTACAGTCTTCCCGGTTGAGGATGTTAAAGCGTAGCTCCAGTTTCTCGACGCTCTATCGGAGGTCTTTAAAGAACCTACACGCTTATCAAAAAAGTAGGGTAGTGATCCTGTTGTTGTGGTGTCTGTTTCACTTCGGGCATCTTTTAATAGTTCAAATATATGTGAGCCAAATGGCGTGGGTTATTTAAGACTCTTAACAGCTGAACTCTGTATTCACTTGTAAATATTTCTTTGTCGCCCATCTCCATATGGATCACCTGTGAGAACAAGCCATAACAAACAAACAAAGGTCTCACAAGGTCACCATCATCACATCATCATCATCATCATCACCATCATTACACCATAACCACCATCATCATCATCATCACCATCATCATCATAACCATCATCATCATCACATCATCATCATCATCATCATCATCATCACCATCATCATCATCATCATCATAACCACCATCATTATCACATCATCATCACATCATCATCACCATTATCATCACCATCACAATCATTGCCATCACATCATCATCACCATCACCATCACTATCATCACAATCATCGTCATTACATCATCATCACCATCATCATCATCACATCACCATCATCATTTTTACACACATTCCGCTATAACAAACAGATTGAAAAGACATGCACACTCTCGTGGCTTATTATTACCTGTTGGTATCTGCTGTTGATCTTGGCGAAGAGTACTTTTTTAAATATTAAAGCAATTGGATCAAATACAGCCTTCAAACCTAAACAATCACAAGAACAGTACAAAACAAAAAAATATATCATATTGTTATATGAGGACAAAAGAACTTAATCGAGCACTTCATATAATACTCCATCAAACAGAAAAACGAACAAAACAAAAAGTAAAAAGAGCACTGTAACATTGTGAAATGCATGTGAGACATGTGTGAAACATTTCACACAGGTGAAATTTTTTGAAATTTTAATTTGATTTGAGGCTCATTCTGAAATAGTAGTTCTAAAAATAGAACGAGACGCGCAAAGGTTGACTTAAGAATATAGTGCATATGGAAGCACCTATTCACGGGCTACTGTCATCGTTCATTTTGAGCTCTATAAGAAGGAAAAATAACAACATAGTACTGAAATCACAAACCGTTTCTGAAGCCGTTCTTACCACTAAGTTTTATTTTTCTTTCTTTACTGGGCCTGAAAGAAAAAAAAAAGGTTTTGCTCAAATGCGTAAGTAAAAATGTCGCGTTGTCTTAGCTATGCTACTTTCACTGTTTTCTTTCTTTTAGCCAATTGCACTTCGGTGCAAAATCTCGCTCAACGTGCTTCATTTTTAGCGCCACTGATATTTCCCGCCTTTCCTTGGAGACCGACGTGTGACTTGTTGAACGTAGTGACGTATCGAGTGGTTTCGTTGGAGAGAGACGTGTGATTAGTTGAACGCAGTCACGTTTCAAGTGATGTCTAAGTTTTGTTTTTCCTAATAAACTCCATTGCCTAAATTTAAATATAAATGTAAATGTAAATGTTAGACGTACCCAATTATACTGCCCAAAAATAAGACCAGCAATAATTTAAAATGGAGGTTTAGTCTATTAGAAGATATGTCTATTACGTACTGGCATGCTTTAGGGAAGTGAAAATGAAGTGTACAACTTCATAAAGCCGTCTCTTTCAAAGGGAAAAACTGAAACAATATTCACTAAATTGACGAAAACTGCTTCTTGAGATTTAGTGCCTAAAGTAAATATTTCAACCCAAGTAATTTTCAAACGGACTTACACATAAGGAGAAGAGGAGTACAAATCAAGAGAACACGAGGACACCATACACGATCTTAACATTGGATCTTCCACACTTGTAATAACCGACAAAGCCTGCTGAGCATCAATCAGTGGACGAGTGATGAGAGCAGAACGATCAGGGAGAGCATCTTGTCGAGAAACGGCTGCGAAATTGATGCAGTAATCTATTATTGTTGTATCGAGAGTTGCTTTTTTAAAAAAGCATATTCAAAGTCTATTAATATATTTTACAAACAAAAACTGAAGAGCTCTAGCTTTGTTTAGATCAACTTATAAGTAATAACACTCCCCTGTAAGGTGTAAGGGCTAAAATCAAGGTTACACATGGTCATAACATTACTGATAATTTATAAAAAAAATTAGATTTTCTGAAGAAGCACTTACATTAACATTATTGTGATTTGTCATAATATAAGGAAGACGTATTTTATAAAGTACCTGAATATATAAAGGTTAAAGAACTATCTAAGAAAATCATCTACTCTGATTACTACTGTGTCCATCTTATTTCCTGAAAACTTCATAGAAGAAGCAATGTTCTTTCTTTTCTTTCTTTTTTTGGGGGGAGGGGGTTGGGGAAACACAAAACCCTTGCTTCATCTTCATTAACTTGCTGATAAAGAAGGTGGAGTAAGCTTAGAGAGAAAGCTGTTTTCTTAAGTTTAAGGCGGTTACTCTTGTATGGGGTCGATGACTCTTTTGCCAACTATCCTTAAGCAGGGTTCGTCCAAAAATTTCAAAAAAAAACGTTTAAGGGCTTTTTCAGAAATTTTCATGGTATAATAAACGATTTTTAAGGACCTGTGTCTATGCTATTTTACACTTTGTCAGCTTAAAAGACCTAACCAAGCCCTTCCCTCGATACATATCGGAGATCTAGATAACCAGCAACAATGGACGAAAACAGGATCAGTCAAGCTACGTAGTTTATCGCAATTCAAAAGCAAGTTTACAAATGCAACCTATACAGCGGGAGAGAAAATTTAAGGCCAGTTCAAGGACCTCAATTTTTTTTTTGTAACATTTATGGACTTTTAAGGCCTCAAATTTTCGAAACTGAATTTTATGGACTTTCATGGTTTTTGAAAACCTGGACGAACCGTGCTTATGACATGTTTTTTTAGTCTCTTTTGCCATTAAATTGTACTGAATAAAAAATAAAACAATAAAACCGGAAGTGGCCACCAAAATATCTATGACGAACAGTTTCTAAACATTCTACGGTTGTAATACTTACGGTCTTCCAAATCAACTGCCATAGCAGACAGGAACTGTTGGATAACCTCGTCGTACAAGGAGGTCGCTGAAGCGGAGAAAACAAATTTAAGAGTTTTTGTACTAGAGTCACTACACAGAACTTAGCGCTTTTAACAAAGTGTTAAACCTCCAAACCAATGATGGATTAGTGAGACGACTTCAATTGATCACGGCTTTACTATCAGCTAAACTTATAAAGTTCAACTGAAGGATTTCGGTAAGACTTCACTGGTCCTGGTTTTTCAGTATTTTCGGTTAAACTGAGACATTTTATTTTCGTACAGTACTCAGTAACGCTTACGGTTTAACATAATCCGCAGCTAAACCTCTTTGGTTCCCAGACATCTTTTGCAGTACAACTTGTGACTATGAAACTCTGCTACTACACGTGCACTACCAAGGTACCAAGGATGTAGCAGCAGCGGGAAGCTGTTTCACTCTCAATAGAATTCGTCAGCACTGCACAGCCAGGCTATGAAAAAGACACAAGCAGTGTTCCCATTAACGCGCCTCCACGCGTATTTGACGCTAGAAAATGTGAAAATGACGCGCCACTCTCGTCCTTCTTACGTCCCTGGGAAAAAAATCACTTGGTTCGTAGTCAAGGGAGATGGAGAGCCAGGGGATCCCCCAATTTTGAAAATGACCCTCCACTTTGGGACACTGGGGTTTCCAGGGACCCTTGATTTTCAGAAGTAGTGGGAACACTGCACAAGGTCTTGAATGCACGATTCTTTAAAGGGTTCCTTGGATGTTCAACAATATTAACCTAAAATAACACTTTTCCTTACCTATTTTCTGTATCGTTGGCACAAATTTGATTATTCTTTGTGTATAGCTCAAGCCAAGCATTTTTCTTTGATCATTTCCATGGTCTGAATTTCGCGCGTGCCGCCATCTTGAAATGTGACGTGTTACGGTTGCAGTGCCAGACCCCCACTCGTTCATTATTAGTGTTGTATTAGAGATCGGAGACTGGCACTGCGACCCAAACACACCACCTTTCAAGATGGCGGCGCTCAGGAAAGGTACACTGTAAAAACAATCGCTTAGTGTAAGCTACATGCTCAGAGTTATCAAATTTTAATTCCTGATATGGATCCATGCTAAACAAACGTCTAATTTAAGACCAATATTGCTGTACAGCCGAGGAACCTTTAAAGTGTCTATATGGCGAACTGCGATTGTTTTAGCTTTCAGTAAATAGTTTTTTAAAACAAAACTATTCAATGCGTCGGCAAGTAGATACAAACTTGAAGTAATTAATGTCGATAAACAAATTATCATCGCCGTGGGAATTTGTGAAAGCTGACGTTTCGAGCGTTAGCCCTTCCTCAGAGCATCTGAAAAAGCTGAGAAAATGAAGGGTTTATATATAGGTACAGAAATACAAATGGATGAAAGGCCATTGGTCAAAACTATAATAATATACGATGAATGAAAAACGCTCCTTAATTCCATTAGGAGCCAAGGTACCGAGTTTGAAAATAAGTTTTCGTTCCTTTCTTTTGCGCGACTCATTAGAGCCATTGTGAAGAGTAATGCCGCTAATTTGCATGTTGCGAAAAGAATGT
>JAOCPT020608624.1:0-10120 GCA_026546935.2 Palythoa grandiflora | reverse complement strand
TTTGATATATGGGTTTAGGTATCTACGGTTTAAGACAGATGCACTGTATCGTTTTGATGCAAAACACCCCTGAAGGTGTACGGCAACCTTAATATTTTGAGCATCTAGCCCAAGAAATTGTAACCTTGCATGTTTTTACCCTCAATGTTATGATCCTGGTAAAGGGAGCCCAAGTAAAGTAGGAAATTATGATGATGTGAACAAGGATTGGACCAGTCACGCTAGAAGTATTAGTATTAGTTTTTATTGGTAACATTTGCAGCAGGATTTTTCGTAATACACCAAAAAATTGAACTTCTAAGTCGCACAGTTGAACCTAGATGTAAACGATGACGTGTGACTAGCAATAATGAGCCTCCAGTCCTCTGTTTTCACAAGAGACAAAATAATGACTGTCTGAATTTTGTCAATTGCAGTAAGTGAGCAAAGTATAGGGATACTGTCAAAATTATTTTACTGTATTTCAAAAGGTTATAATGTGTCTACTTTGCCTTGTCTTTCAGAAATACAAGAATGTTATTTTAATCTTCTCTGTGAAAGAGAGTGGAAAGTTTCAGGGGTTTGCACGTCTTGCTTCAGATTGCCAACGAAATGGACCAACTGTACCTTGGGTACTTCCCCAGGGAATGAGTGCTAAAGCCTTGGGTGGAGTGTTTAAGTTAGAGTGGCTTAACAGGTAAAATTTTGTTCTTGACTGGAAGCAAAGAATATTCGTGTAAACAATATACTTAGGTAATCTCAAACCTGGTACAAAAGAGGTGGCCGAACTGGACAGCTGTTTGGTTTTTATTGGAGCTCATCAGAAATGCATAACCAGGCACTGAAAAAGAAACAAGATCTTGTTTGTCTGCAGTGTCCGTTACTCTTAAGGCTGCGTACTAATGCAGGTCTCTTTAAATCTCAGTTGCCACACATGAAGTCTGTGACCTTTGGGACATAGTTGCATTCTGAGTAGTCCTTCCATGACCTTTTCCAGAGGAAATGGTTTTTGTACCCGGCCCGGGTTATCAACAGATACCCATGTGCTATGCAGTACTGAAGAACTCAAATAAAAGCCAAAAACATCCTAAATATTTTGAAGGTTCTAAAAACTCCCAGAGGGAGTATTGGTATGACAGGGGTGTTTGTCATATTTTTAGGGGTCAGAATGGGCAGTTTGGTATTTTTTAGGGTTTTCAGCAAAAAATCAAGGTTATTTTACAAAAATGGTATTTTTTTATAGGTGCAAAAAAAACAAAAATGAGCATGTTTTTTTCTCAGTTTTCCTTTTTCCTTTTATAATATCTATGCTATAAGGTATTTTAGGGCTGAAAATTTTTTCACCTTGGTACTTTTCGGGTATTTTTTCCTATTTCCTGACTTGCATCCCTATCCATTTTACGCCACAATACACCCCCAAATAAAAACTCCTAAAAAAGCCCAAAGTACAATAATGTTAGATTCAAATGTGTACTTGTTTTTCCTTCAGATTTTGGTTGAAAATACAGAGTTCGAAAATCAGTTAACCTTGAAATTAATTAAGTTAAATCACTGAATGAAACAGTTGCAGTATATTAATATTTTGTGGGTTTTTTATACTCAACATCAAAATGAGGCTTGAGATGGAAGTACAACAGAAAAAAATTTATGGTGAAAAGTCCTAAAATTTACAATAAGAGGTTTTTTTTAAGTCCTAAGAAAAATCCTAAAACTTCAAATGAAATAAAATTTTTATCACCATTGTGTTCCAGGCATGAATTGTGGTTCAGCAAGTGTATGCACCTGAGGAACCCATGGAACGACAACAAAGAAGTCAAGATATGCAGAGATGGACAGGTAAGCACAGTACGTAGTTGTAGTGCTAGTCAAGGGTAATGTGTCAGGACTCAGTAAATATTACATATAAAATTATAAAGAAGTCAAGATATGCAGAGATGGACAGGTAAGCACAGTACGTAGTTGTAGTGCTAGTCAAGGGTAATGTTTCAGGACTCAGTAAATATTACATATGAAATTGTAATGTATCATTCCCAGTTGAAGCTTTTAACTAAGTATATAAAGTGTAAAGTATAGAACTGCCACATGACCGTAAAAAGTGAAAGTATATCTTAAAAAGCATTAATTTTCAATGAATGCAGGTTCAGTTTTCAAGCTAATTTTTAAGGAGTCTTTTGGTAGTCTTATTAAATTTCCATGATTACAACAAAGTTAGTAGAGTTGACTGGTTAAGAAACTTAGCTTAATTTCATATTTTGGTGCAAGGTTATGGTTTTAGTTGTGAATTTTCCTTAGTCTTTTGGTTGCTTTTGCTTGTTTGTTCATTTTCATCTTGAAGCCTTTTGTAATTTGTACAGTGTCAACGTTATATACTGTAACAATAGGGAAAGAAAAAACAAAAAAACATGGAACAAAGAAAAGATAGTCGTGAAGTTTCATAACCAGTTGAATCAACTACGAATGCAATGATATCATTTACGATGCATGTTCTGTTAACATCTGATAAGAAACTCCATTGCATCGGATCAAAGTTCAGAGCCTTCTTCAGTGAAGAAAATGACTTTAAACTGGAAAGTCTTGAAAAGGTCTTAAATTTTTCTTCTGGAAGTTTGCAACTTAGGTAAAATGTTAGAAAGAAACTGATGCTCAAGTTGAATGCTCAGAAAAAAACTTCAATCACTGATGGGAATCGAACTCGCAACCTTCTGATTACTAGTCAGATGCTCTATCCACTGAGCTACAGAGACTCACATGGGGAGCCAAGTCACTGACAGGAATCTAACTCACAACCTTCTGATTACCAGTCAGATGCTCTATCCACTGAGCTACAGAGACTCACATGGGGAGCCAAGTCACTGACAGGAATCGAACCCGCAACCTTCTGATTACCAGTCAGATGCTTTATCCACTGAGCTACAGAGACTCACATGGAGAGCTGAGTCACTGATGGGAATCGAACTCGCAACCTTCTGATTACCAGTCAGATGCTCTATCCACTGAGCTACAGAGACTCACATGGGGAGACAAGCCACTGGTTATGTTCCTGTCTATTCCTGCTGGACAAACATCTTGCATCTGCTTGCTCAATATGTCAGAGAGTCTATATAACGATTGGACAGAGATATATACCAAACATCGAGCGAGCAGATGCAAGGCGTATGTCCAGCAGGAATAGACAAGAGTTTGACCAATGACTCGGCTCCGCCGATGCATCTTTGTAGCTCAGTAGGTAGAGCATCTGACCAGTAATCAGAAGGTTGCGGTTTTGATTCCCATCAGTGACTGAAGTTTTTTCTGAGCATTAAATAAGAGAAACAACTAACAACAACAACAACAATAGTTCATATTTTAGAGCTAATTTTTACATTATAAATATAGTAATAATAGATTCTTTCTAAGGTCTTAAATTTGTTTATTCCTGAACTTCAGGAACCTTTGACTAAAACTGCTGAATGTTGTTCGTATATCTGTTTTGCAGGAAGTAGAACCATCAGTTGGAAATGAACTTTGTCATTTGTTTCCTGAAGACGAGAGTGCATTACAGAAGTTCCACTCACCAACAGAAAAGCATCGGAAGAAAGATCGAGAAACCACTAGGTTAGGATTTTTCATCATATGGCATCACAGAAAGAAGGGCTGGATTTACTGAAGGATCCAACTTGCACAAAAAAGAAAAGAGCTATCATCTTGTGAAGATGACAGCACTGAAGATCTGTACAGAATGGAAATGCATTCGCTTACACCCGAGTGGGAATTTTTCAGTCAATGTGGTATCCCATGCATCATCAAAATCTTCAAGAATTTTTTTCCTTTATCCTTTAGGTGTTTCTTTGAAAGTGCAAGCTGTTGTTTTTTAGCTGTCATCTTTTATTGTCTTTTTGTTTGTGTTGTGCTGCAATTCATTGTCTCACATATTACGTTTTGTGACATCCTATAGGCTCTGTTGGGATAATGAGAGCATTAGTAACCATCGGGCGCCATGGACAATCCATTGGCATCATAGACTCAGACCATTACAGCAATCTGCACGCAAATGGACTTTCCTAGATTTAATACCCAAGGACTCAATTTTTACAGACTTTTTGCGCATGTGCTGGTGCAAGCAATTCACCGATTGCAAGCAATGTGAGATGGACTTTACCATATTATTCAAACGGACACTCTTGAAAAATGGACAATTACTCATTTGCGGACAATTCAAAATTTGGATAAGGCAAAGGATTTCAAAATTTCAACCTAAAACTGCATTATTCGTTTCATACATTCTGCTTTGTCTCGCATTTTGTGCTGTCGCAGCAAGAATTCCAGAGAACATTAGTTTCTGTGGTTAGCGAGACTGCATAGTTACCAAGAGCAAGGTAATTGGTCTTTGGAGTTCATGAAACACCATTATGCGGTTAAAGCATTCTTCCTGCAATTATTCGTATCAAACTAGATGTACAATATATTTTTGCAATTTTGTTCAAGTTTCCTGCTGTTGCGGGAACCATTGAAGATACCCACACAAATAAGGAAGTTAATTCGATTATTATTTATATAAAAGAACTCTATTAGGTCTGATTACCGTAATGCTTCCAGGATGATCCGTGAAGAAAAAAATATTTGGCAGATGATTCCAGCTTCTCAGTATTGAGTTTAGGTAAATTCCAAGAAAAGTAGACTTCAAGAATTTACCAGGTGCAGCCTTCAAAGCTTCTGATACATGCTGGAGATCGGATTTCTTCCAAGACTAATGAATTTTTTGGGAAAGA
Organism: Palythoa grandiflora; assembly: GCA_026546935.2. NCBI lineage: Eukaryota > Metazoa > Cnidaria > Anthozoa > Zoantharia > Sphenopidae > Palythoa > Palythoa grandiflora. Next base: position 5,393 of record JAOCPT020608624.1, on the reverse strand, counting down.
CTAAATATTATAGGAGAGGTTTGCCATTTTCAGCAACTGGAGTTGGGAGACTAGCCTGTGGAATAACTTCTTCAGTCTACAGCATATTACCCTGCCTGCGGGTGTATACTTTATCGTATTGAACTTTCTATGCAGTTGATAGAGGGATCACTGGTTTGGTGTGTTGCACTCTGAAGGTGGAACCTGTTCACGGCAAGACAAAGCAGTGGACAGATCAGCCTGAAATGCTGTTTCTTGGTCACCCTATGCACCACTCACTAGTGCTGCTGAAAGTACAGTTTGTTTATTTTCATTTTGTCTTTTCAGAAAATACATCAGTTTAGCTTTCAAATCACTACAATCAGATAAATAAACTTTTCGTGGGAACTTAAGCAATTTGTTCATGCCTTTGGGAATTTCTTTTCATATCAAGGTAAAAAATTCACTTTTTCAACAGCTTGTTACCTGAGTGGTGCATTATGGGAAGAGTAAGTACATTAGCTTTTCATAAGGGAGGGGGTGGGGGGTATAGTGGCTGGGTTTTATTGTATTCTAACTTCGTGGTATTATGTTTTTATCAGACACAGATCTAGGCACTCTGAAGAGTCTCGTAGAATTAAGAAAAGCCGCCGAAGAGGTAGATAAACTTTGATCAATTTGTTAGTATGCAGAGCATAGAGGGTTTCAGTAGAACGTTTAGATTAGGCTTTTGAGTGTTGGTTTCCTTTTGGGAAAAGTTGAGGCGACCTTATTTTGGTGAATGAACAAGCTTTGCCTTGTTATTACCTGGCCGTTATAAATATTCACGAGCTTGACTTCAAACTGATGTGGTTTGACTTTGCATTACATAAATGAAGGAAGCAGCTTAACAAATGACGGGAAAAGATTCTTCAAGTGAAATTGCGAATAATCCTCAACTTCAGATTCGTCAAACACAAATCTATCACAAGTGATAAAATGAAAGGGAGATGAAAACAGGACATTGACCAAGTGGGTATTTTTACATTAAGCCTGGACAAAATGTGACCCTATACGTCGCAATGGCAAAGTCAACCATGAGTGTAGCATCACATTTGGACAGATGTATTGGGGAATATTACTGGTTCTTCCACCGCAGATTACTCAACATGGATATGCAGGAATATTGACTGACACTATCAGTTTACGTAATATTTTGTGTTGATGATGTTTTGTTGGTTACAGCGTTGTCTGGTAAAGCTCTGGTTTAACAACGACAGTACTGTTAATGTCAATGTGGTTAGCGTGGGCCTTAAGCAAGGACGACGACAATGCTGATGACGACTTCAATTAAAAAAACACCCTCACTTGATGATGGCCCTCCCTCTACCGACTGAATGCCGAAACGATTTGTTTAAAGCCCTGAAGAAAGTGCAAGTTTAAGGCTAGTAGCGAGTCTCTGGCTGGTAACGAGTTGTTTTGCTTTATTAGAACTTACCAGACAAGAACTTGCAGAATTCATTGCCAACACATTTTAGCAATGAACTAGCATGAGAAAAACTGTACCGATTTGCAGCACTTTACGGAACTATTGTGATTACAGCCGTATGAATGAAATGCCCAACCACTGCAATGCAGTCATTTAACATTGGCATTGGCGTTATTGTCGTCCTTGCATAGGAACCCTGGCAATGAAACAAAAAAGCAGTAGGCACATTTTATTATTTTATATTTGGAGTTCGTCTTTATAGGTAAAAAGTATAGCAGGTAACGTAATCTGTAGAAGTTAGATGTTTTTTACTGTTTTGCAGGTCCCAGTCATCGCTCTCGAGAACGTTATGACAGCTTTTCAAGACTAGATGAAAGGTAAGTCACCATTATTATCATCAGCAGCATTGTCATCATCATCATCATCTTTATCATCATGGTGATCATCATCATCATCACCTTCCTGATCATCAGCAGCATCATCACCTACATCAGCAACAGCATCACCTTTATCAGCATCATCATTACCTTTATCAGCATCTTCATCATCATCACCTTTGATCATCACCATGATCACCTATATCATCATCACCTACATCATCATCACCTACGTCATCATCACCTACGTCGTCATCATCACCTACGTCATCATCACCTACATCAGCAGCAACATCACCTGCATCATCATCATCATCGCCTACATCATCATCAGCAGCATCATCATCTCCATCATCACCATCATCGTTAGTATCGTTTGGTAGATATATTTTAATGACTCCTATTTAAAAGCTTCGAACTTGTACCATTATTTGTTTCAGAGCCCGCTATGCCGGAGTGAGAAGAGAAACGCTTCTTCATGGTGTAAGTATGCAAGAATTCTTTGTATAATTGTTGTTATATCCTACATATTTTGTATTTTTGTACTCTTAGTGGCCGTAATGCATCGCGTGATACAAAATAAAGAACGAGTATCGGTCCGATTTGTTTAGGGCTTGAAATCTACGTTAGCCACGCAGCATTAGCGAGGAAGACGTAGTATACCGTATTTTCTCGAATAAACGCCGCGGCATTTATTAAATTTTTCATGATTTGGGTGTGGCATTTATTCGAGGGCGGCGTTTATTTAAAATGCTGTTTATCTTTTTAAACAACCAACTACTACTTTACTTTAGAAAGTAGAAAAAATGATACAGTTCTTTGTCAACTGTACCGATCAAGCTTTACAGTTTTAAAACTACAACTTGTTGCGCTTGCAAACGCGTAAGAAATCAGATTAATTTGATGTTGCCGATTTTTTGTCTGTGCCATTCAAACTTTAATTATTATAAAGTGACAGTTTTTAAAAACAACTCCGCTTGTAAAAAGCGAACGTCATAAATTCGATGTTCTAGGGTGCAGCGTTTGTTCGAGGGCGGCGTTTATTAATATTTTGGGTCTCAGGTGCGGCGTTTGTTCGAGGGCGGCGTTTAATCGACGGTGGCGTTTATTCGAGGAAATACGGTAATTTATTTTAGAGTATCTTTTGTCTAAAAGGGTGTCCATGTTTTTGACCTACAGTCCTATTCCGACTACCTGAGAGACTATCAGCGCTCCAGACACTCATCTTCTGCTGTACCAATGAGGGTAAGTCATGTGGTAATACCTGCAAACTGTTTACCCATTCAGAACTGATATTAATACCGCTTGAGACAACTATTTTCTTCAGTCATTTTAATTTGTTTTACAGAATTGCAATTTTGTTTTCGTCTCTTCGATTTTAACGTTTTTTTAAGTTGTTCAATGAAATCTTTCTAAGGTAGTTTTTTAATTGACAGTTGGTGTGTAGTTTATTTTATTTTATATTGTTGTATTGACTAATCGCTTTTTAACTGTTACTGAGTGGTATAAGAGCAACGTAAGAACCAGAGTTCGTTCAGAGGCAGGAAAAGTGGAAATCCAAAAAAAATTTCTTGGAAACTAGAAAATTTTTGAAATATCCAAAATTTTCTTGGAAAACTAGAAAAGTCTGGAAATCCCCAAAAGAATTGAAAAGCAGGAAAAAGCCTTAAAAATAAAGCAAATGTCTACAATCTCTCCAGTTCACGTGATCATTTAGTTCCTACCTGCTTGTGCGAGAACAATTTTTTTAAGATCCTCACAAAATTTCTTGCTTTATCCAGTTCGAACTAAACTTTTTAAGAATTATTTTTCCCATCCACAACTCAACTGCGGAATAACATGGATTAATCCGTTAGATGTTTTGACTTCCCCACTTTTTAGAAGGTTCACAGCCACCTGAGGGGTCCCAGCTGCCAATTTAGTTTGGTCTGCACTCGCATCTAAATTATTTGTTTTAATTTTGCGTGGGCCCCTGGCGATGAGCCCAAAGTACTCATCGAGCAAACATTAGATAACTTTAAATTTACAGTACATAAAATATTTTGATCGCTATAATTCCCTACTGGTTTAGAGCCAAGTCATTTTGTTTGTCTCTGCAGTCCTATCGATCCGTCTTCCCCCCATTTCTAGTAGTTAATTTGCCCTACTACGTCATACCTGTTATATAGTTTTTTTTGGTTTGTCTCTGCATCTCTCACACCCGCTCCCCTCTCCTCCCCTCCCTTCACCATCTTAGGATTTAATTTACCTTACAACATCATACTTATGTAAGGCTAAAGTCCTTTTTTTGTATTTGTAGTCCTCTCACTTCCCCCCTAGGGGAGTTGATTTGCCCTACTACGCCCTACCTATGCATAGTGGGAGTTCAAGAAGCAGCTATCATCGTGCGGTATGTCCGTATTTTAATAGTGTAATATCAGTAGGTAACAAACTGCACTCTTGATAGAGGGGCAATATCACTTAATACTGTTGTTTGATTGATAATTATTTGCAAATCTTGTACGTTCGAGACAACTTTGCATGAATTAAGATTGGTATTTGCCTTATCAAATATTCCTTGAGACGGCATCGACAAGCGAAGAGTCACTCCCATTTGGGCGGATTGTTGCGATTTTACTTGAAAATCCGATTTTTAAGATCTGCTGTTTAAAACAAAAGAAATCTGAATTGATAATGACAAATTATTAGATGAGGTTTTTGTGATATTCAAAATAATCAAGATCGAGGTAGGGGTTATCCTTACCAAGTCCTTGATTATTCTGGATATCACAAAAACCGAATCTAACAGGTCAAACGAAAAAAATATGGTCACGATAGTGAGTGAAACTGGTAATTTATTTGTGAACGTATCTTACTTGGTCAACGAAGCAAACCTAGAAATCATTTTTTTGCTTCTTCGCTGACGGGGGGGGGAGGAATTTTTGAAACCTTTTAACTGTGAAAGTCTTAGTAAACGAGGAAAGGTAATTTTTGAGCGCAATAAAGTTGTTTGTTGTTGTTGATGTTGTTTGTTGGTGTTGTTTGTTGTTGGTGTTGTTTGTTGTTGGTGTTATTTGTTGTTGTTGTTGGTGTTATTTGTTGTTGGTGTTGGTGTTGTTTTTTGTTGTTGTTGGTGTTGTTTTTTGGTGTTGTTGTTTTTTGTTGTTGTTGTTGGTGTTGCTTTTTGTTGTTGGTGGTGTTGCTTTTTGTTGTTGGTGTTGTTTGTTGGTGTTTGTTTGTGTTGTTGTTGGTGGTGTTGTTTGTTGGTGTTGTTTGTTGGTGTTGTTTGTTGTTGTTGGTGGTGTTGTTTGTTGTTGGTGTTGATTGTTGTTTTGTGTTGGTGTTGTTTGTTGTTTTGTGTTGGTGTTGTTTGTTGTTTTGTGTTGGTGTTGTTGTTTGTTGTTGGTGGTGTTGGTGTTGTTGTTGTTTGTTGTTGGTTTTGTTTGTTGTTTTGTGTTGGTGTTGTTTTGTGTTGGTGTTGTTTTGTGTTGGTGTTGTTGTTTGTTGTTGTTGTTGTTTGTTGTTTTGTGTTGGTGTTGTTTGTTGTTTTGTGTTGGTGTTGTTTGTTGTTTTGTGTTGGTGTTGTTTGTTGTTTTGTGTTGGTGTTGTTT
>JAOCPT020608591.1:0-10120 GCA_026546935.2 Palythoa grandiflora | reverse complement strand
AAAAAAACATGCGCAGTAGCTATTCAATCCTTATGCTTATGTTGGTTCGGTTCACACATCGAATTCTTATGCTTATGTTTATGTCTATGCTTATGCTTGTGTTTATGTCAAAGTGTGAACCAGACTTTAAGGAAACACAGTGCAGAAAATAAGGGAACATAGTGCAAGAAATACGATATATAAAAGTGCAGTTGTAAGAGCCAATCAAATCTCTTGATTATGATTACAATTACAACTGCGATTACGATTACGACTTAGACTACCAATACGATTACAACTACAATTTCGATTTCCATTACGTTTACGATTATTCATCACTTGATATAGGTCAATCACTTACGAACCGGAACTTGCTCTGTAATTTTGTTATGTATAGTATTAAAAAGTAATCACACAACTTTACGAGAAATTTCTTCATGTATATTATTTTTATAGGAAATCATGTGATTTCGAGTGCAATTTGGAATAAATTTGAACTCATTTGAAAACCCACTCGTTTAATTTTTTCCAAATTGCATTATCTCAAATAGTAAACCCTTATTTAAACATTTTACAATGAAGATAAGCGAAGAGACTTGATATTTCGACGTCTCGCTGGACGTTATTTTCAAAATGAATTTATTAGATGAGTTTGAATAATAGTAATTACAAATTATGTCTTATAAGGGAATTCATGCTTGAATACGTACAGAGTTTAACTGCTTGTTTTTAGTTAAATACCCATTAGAAAGCTAGACGAGAAGCCAATCAGACCGTCAGTAAGTTTTCTAGCAACTTATGGTATTTACTTTATTGCAGATATCAACGAGTGTCTTACCAACAATGGCGGTTGCCGTGAAGTATGTGTGAATGAACCGGGAAGTTTTAGGTGTGGCTGCAGACCTGGCTTTGAACTTGACCCCATCACCAAGACATGCAAGAGTGAGTGAATAGCGAATCCACGATCCGTACAACTAAAAACATTATTAATTTTCAAGAATGATTATGACTTCATTTCTCTTATTACTTTTCTCCGTTTTGTTTATATATGCCTTAAAAAGTCTGCGTTAATATACTTAGCCATGTAGCATAGTTACAAGAACGTGACGTGTGCCTTACCGAGAACTCTTTGTCAGTTCCAGTCGCAGTCCCATAAGCTTAAGCGTGGAACTGAGGATTAAAGCACTGCTTTTCAGTCTCCATTTCAGCCCAGCTATACCGTGCTGATGAATTAAAGGTGCCGGTGCTTGCATTAGCCTGTGCAAGTCATGGTTTTGACGTCACAAAAACTTTCAAACTAACCAGCACCAACCTGCGGTCTCGTGTTTGTACTATATGCTCTCGATTTCTCCCATGCAATCGCACCTCGGTTTGCATTAGCCTGTGCAAACACGGTAGCTGTGTTTCATTTCTTAATTAAAAATCGAGAACTGTAGGGCACCATGTTCGATCTCACAGACACTGACTATCATCTGATAGATAGTGAGTACGGTAGCCAATGAGATTACAGTATTTTTTGACAGATGGTGACTACATTTCTACTAATATAACGTATTGAATACATGAATAAAGTTTTAATTTAATTCAAACAATTAAGTTGATGATAAATTGTTTTAGCGTGTTCACCTGTGTGCTCGGCCGGCAGTCTGTCGAGCGAAACTTGTTAAATTAATATCTGTAACTGATTTGTCAAATTAGAAGCTTCAAATCGTCTTCACAAACGACTGAAAATTGAAAACTGTAGACGCCATATTGGATTTTACTGGCGCTATCTATAACGTGATAGACAGCGATTACGGTAGCCACTCAGGTTACTGCATTTGCGATAGATAGTGACTAAATTCCTTCGTATATAGTATATGTATCTTAGAGAAAACTATAGTCAGTTCCTCTCTATACCACATGCAGATGTAAATGAGTGCCAGAGAAGAAACCACCATTGCCAACAAATGTGTCGTGACACCGAAGGAAGCTACTACTGTGAGTGCCGCAAGGGGTGGAGGGTGAGTGGCAACGGGAAGAACTGCACAGGTGAGTTGTTATTCTACTAGTAGAAGGAAAGAGGTGCAACCGTTTCTGTGCCTGTTATTGCTTTTTAGCTTTCGATATAGTGCATAGATTCTCATGGTTTTAAAAGGCAGATGAACAAATGACCAACACTAGATTAACAAAACCGAAGTTCCTAACTGTGACAGTGCACCAAACATAAAACAAAGTAGCATTGAAATCTTCTTTGTAATTTACTAAGTTACATAACCAGTCTACTCTATTAATTATAATAAAAAGTTTACTCTAGTAACTATAGAGTAACTAAACACCACACCTAGAACAAAAGACCATATCCGTGAACGTGCACCCAACATGAAAAAAAGCAGTATTATAATCTTCTTTCTAGTTTACTAAGTTTCATTACTAGTCTACTCTACTTACCGTACTTACTTACTTACTTACTAGCTATAGACTAACTAGGCATCACACCTAGAACAAAGATCATAACCGTGAACGTGCACCCAACATGGAATAAAGCAGTATTGAATTTTTTTGAATTTTACAAAGTTTCAAAACCAGTTCACTATTCTAACCATGATGTCATCTTACAGATTTCGACGAGTGTGCGCAGCCAAAAAGCTATCATCACTGCAGCCAGATCTGTGTCAACTCACCAGGAAGCTACTACTGCAGCTGTAAAACGGGATTTTTGTTGAGCGCTAACGGTCGAATCTGCAGGGGTTGGTATAATTTAACGTTGATATAAAAGATCGTTATATATTATACTACATGACATTTAATGCAGTTAGAGGATTTAAGAAACATTTATCACAGCTGAGTTTTCTAGTTTGTTAGTTTGGCTGTTGACTAAAGAAAACAGTATTACGTTTTAAAAAATTTACTTTATAAATATTATTTGTACTCAGTTGTGTGACAAGGTGAGCTACAACTCGCATCGCACAAGGCCTTCACCACTTTAGAAACGAACGATTGGGAATCTTGAGGAAGACCAAATAAAAATCGGTGTCTTTGGAAATTCACATTGAAATATTGTATTTGTTTCACACTTTTATTTCTTTGTTAAATTCTGACATTTACTACAAGCATTTCGTGAGACAATTTTTGTTGTTGTTTTCAATGAACATCTCACATATAAATAAGGTGTCCTTTGCTTTAGATGTAAACGAGTGCATGCTGGCGGGTGTGAAGTGTGAACACCAATGTGTTAACACACCAGGAAGTTATCACTGTGCCTGCAACCCAGGCCATCGACAAAGCGACAGATTGCCTCACAAGTGCGAGGATATTGACGAGTGTCTTGAGGGACGACCCGACTGCCATCGCTGTACAAACACAGACGGAAGGTCAGTTATGCAAACAAACGTTTCCTATTTTTTGGAACGCTGGTTGTTTTCTTCCTATAGTAATTCTCTACAAGGTTCTCCTCAGTACTTGTGAAAACAAAACCAGTTGGGCCACTTGACTGTTTTCGTTCCATCGTGTTGTAAGATCGTTCGGTTTATGGTAGACAACAACCTTTGCAGAGGTCATCATTAGAGTCAATCATTGTGTGAGGATAAAGCATTAATGGTTTGAACCCAGACGTAACAGTAGATCATGTTGTGAAACCGTTCTGCTTATGGTAATCGTGAGTAGGACTGTAGTCGGTGGTAGTGACTGACATTTTGACAACCTGTGCAGAAATCATTATCAGAGTCAATTATTGTGTGAGCTAGCTAGCAAAAAGCTAAAAATGCTTTTACAAGCCTGAGTGGCCCATTGGAGTCGGTGCTTATCTCCTGTTCTGTAGTGTTAAATGGACAAGAGTCATTGACTCTCCTTGGACGGGACACTAATCCGTCGCAGGTTAGCCCCCAGTAGAAAATACTCATTTTACCGACCTTGGGAGGATGGAAAGTCAACTTTGGAGGAAAAGAAGGTTGCACAGATGTCCAACACTTGGCTGAGCCGGGGGTTGAATCTGGGACCATGTATTTAGAAGGCCAGAGATCTTACCACTACGACAACCACGCCGCCGTCGTGTGAGAATAAAGCATCAAAGATTTAAACCCAGGAGTAACTGTAGATCGTATTGTAAAACCGTTCGGTTTATGATAATCCTGAGAAGGACTTCCATATACAAGTTTGCAACTTGGATACTTTGTATGCAAGTTGCACACTTCTATATGGAATCATTTGAGGAATAAAATCATATATAGCAAAATATGACTGTCGGACATATTGAGCGAGTAGATGCGAGACATATATCTAGGGAGAATATACAAGAACTTAACCAATGACTCCGTTCCCCATGTGAGTCTCTGTAGCTCAGTGGGTATAGCATCTGGAAAGTAATCGGAAGGTTATTGGTTCGATTCCCGTAAAGGACTCAAAATTTCTTGTGAGTGTTCAACTTGAGGAACGCTTTCTTTCCAACTGAGAAGGACTGCTGGCGATGTTAGTGACTAACGTTTTGACAACCTGTCCGGAAGTAATTACGGTCTGCTGTTACTTCTGGGTTCAAACAATATGTTGCATTAATGTTTGCGTTGCGTTCTACGCTTTATCTTAACTACTGTCAGAATGTAACGCTTCAACGGGATATATTGTGACATAATTCCGTTTATGTCCTTCAACGTTTAAAGGACTTGATGACTGTTTATCTTTGTAATCATTTCCAAATTTTTAAACATTGAAATCGAATTTGAGGGGTGGAACCCTTGCCGTCCGTTTTAAACCAAAATAAATCTATAGTTTCTAAAACATTCTTTCAAATATTGTAGGTTAGAAGTGCACGTGACTGTAAAAAACTGTCCCGTGTGTTCGACATGCAGTATCATTGTCTATAGGGAATTTTCCAAAACTTAATTTGCTGTCTACGAAACAAAACCGGTTTACTGACATTTTATCTTTGACTTTCATTACTTACAGCTATAAATGTGAGTGCGCTGCCGGCTACATCCAGATACAAAACAAGACTCGCTGTTTGGACATCGATGAGTGTCAAGTGGCAAATGGCGGCTGCTCTCAGCTATGCGTTAACACTGCGGGAAGCTTCCTTTGCGAGTGTAGATATGGATACAAAGCCTTAGATCGCAAGTACGATTCAATATCCATTTACCATTTAAATAGCTGAAACAAATTCTGATCTGCCCCTAAACTTAGTATACAACTTACGGTGTTATTTACCCTTATTCTGTTCCATTTGAGGAGAAAATCGAAGATTCCCACAAGAACATGCGTAGTCATTGTTCACAGAATTTGAAGTATAGAAGGAAGCCAATTCTATTTTTTCCTGGTATAATAACTTTTTTCAAATTTTTCAAGTTTCGTTTGATCGGAAATTATGGTAAACAACGGATAATATCCGTCTCGTTTCTAGGTTTTAACTTGATAAAGGCGTGGTAGTAGTAGTTAGCAAGCTTAATTCATTTACCAGCCTAAGTGGTTCGTTGGAGCCGGTGCTTATCTCCGGTTTCTGTAGTGTTAATCCTATCTTACACGGGCTTTTTTAGGTTGCTTCTACACGGGCTTTGTACACCCGCCCTGTAACTTTGTCATTATTTGAGCAATCATGATGAAATTAAAAATGGCATTTACTCCCCCTTGACGGGACACTAATCCATTGCAGGTTAGCTCCCAGCAGAAGCTGCTACTCATCTTGCCGAACTCGGGAGGATGGAAAGCCGAGTCAACTCCAATGGAAAACACGGTCACACAAATGTTCAACACTCGGCTGAGCCGGGGTTTGAACCGCGAACCTTGTAGTTTATAGAAGGCAGAGAGATCTTACCACTACCCTAGTAGGTTAGAATCCTGCAAAGGGCATATTCCATTTCAGTTTTCCAGCGAGTTCATTTATTTTTTCTTATTGTGCTGCCCAACAACATACAGCTATTTCGAAAAAGGATTCATGACATCTGCAATAGTTCAGTACGATGACCGAAAGGAATTATGGGAGCTCAAAGAAGCATTGCCGTTTACAGTACACCATGTAACGACCATGTGGGACTTATCTTCGCTGGCGCCTGATTTGGTTATCGTAATTCATTTGTTTTAAAACAGAAATTCTATATTTCTTTTATCAATGAGCCAGAACACAGTCTCTTTCGGTCATAGTATTACCTACCTTAAATTAATTAGCTACGACAAAATGCATGATGTTCAGAAATGGAAAGAGCAGGTTAACATTAGTTAGAAGGCGCTGTTTCAAGTCAAGTTAAGTACTTCAAAAATGACAGCGAATATAAAATCAAATTTTTTCTAAGAAAATGTATGTGAAAGTGGTACTGAAGAACAAGGCTTGCTCACCTGTCATATACAAATCCTTGCAAAATATCCTATTTTCTGTTGCTTCCCCTTCTTTACATGTTGGAAGTTAATAGCTAAAACTTTGCAATTTTACTAATGTCAACCTGCTCTTTCCATTTCTGGAGGTCATTTTGCCATAGCTGATTGATTTAAGGTAGTTGAGGTCACGTGACCCCAACCTGCAAAAGGCCGATGTCAACCTTTTTCGAAATAGCTTAATCTTTAAATATATATAATTATGAATTACATTTCTTGAGATTATTCGTGGTATAGATAATAATTATGAATCAGTGCGAAAATCCTTAGCCGTATTTCTCTTTGCTATTCTTTTCCTAAATCTCTAACAAAAAGGTATTACGAAAAGTTGAATTGAAAAACACTAACCTCATCGTCAGATTAACTTAAAACATGCAAGCTAAGAAAGTTAGCCGCTAAATACAAACGCATTATTTTAAGTCATTCCCATTTGGAAATATGAAAGCAAGAAGGCTAAAATTTATTTTTTGTAGCTTAAACTATCATGAATGGAACGGGAAAAATACCTAAATGTTCTTCATCGATTCAGGTTCCCATTTCGGAACCGCCTTTTGGCAAAAGCGTTTAACTATTCTTTACTTTTTGCAACAGAGTGGCCGAAATAACTGGAAACAATTTTATATCTTTTGTTATGCTTTCAACACTTGGTATTTTAAGTGGTTTGTTTACTGCGCTTTAAAATCATCAATACTGGCGGACATAAAGTTGTCAAAAGGTCTCATCCAAGGATGATGAAATCCTTTTTCATCTAGCTTATCATCAAAATCTATTGTTCTATGTGATTTGTTACCTAACACTAGGATAATTTTGTTCGAATTTCTCTCTTGCAGATCTCGTAATTGTGTAGACGTGAACGAGTGTTCCGGGAATTTTGGCAAAGGAAACTGTGACCACATCTGCAATAACACCGACGGTTCTTTCCAGTGCTCGTGTCGTCAGGGATATGTTCTGCAACCTGACGGCCTCACGTGCAGGGTGTAGAGGTCCCTAAGCTGGGTTGTAAAGCAAAGCTCGAGCAGAAATTTCTTCACCAAAGAGAGATTTACCGCTCTTCTGAAATACTTTTCAGATTTTCCAAGGAAAAATGCTGTTAATCCCAAAACCACAGGAAATTCCATGTCTCAAACCGTGGAAACAAGAATTTAGATTAGAAATTTAACCATAAAATAGCGCTAATCAGCTTTTGAGCAACTGCGCCGGCCAGGGGTGGATCAAGGCTACTTCCACAGATGTAAAATAATAAACAACTTACATACAAAAAACAATAAACAACCTACAGGCAAAAACAATAAACAACTTATATGCAAAAAAATCCTCTTTTCTCGCTTAAATTGACTGATTTTCCGGCATAAGTAATTACCTAAATCTTTAAATTTTTACAATTTTCTGCAAAAATTTTCTTAGAACGTTAAAAAAGAAAAAGAACTATATTTATCCAGTGGATATACCCGCGCGAACCATACATCTTTGATTTGTGCCAGGTCTATCCGCGTGCTTGGAACTTGTGGCCTCCACTACTGTTGATATGGAATTAGTCGAAACCTTTTACTACTGGCTGGTATTGTTTGGTGGAACTAGTCAAAATCGTTTCTTATTGGCTAACGATTAAAGTGGAACTAGTCGGAACTCGTGAGAATGTTAGAAACAGGTCAAAGGCTCCCTTCTGGGGTATGGTAAAATGACAAAACGCCTTTAATCACTTCGTGAACAGGGCGATATTATATCAACAATATTTGGCTTAGATTTTGTATGCCTCCTTATTTATTTTAGTGAAAATGTGATTGAGACTCAAGAAAATGGTTCAGGTTAGTGAATTCAAGACTAACAAAATTTTTAGTCTTAGAAAATCGCCACTGATCTAGACTAAAGATAGTGAGGCACATGCATAATTCAGTGATATTTTTAAGTGACTGCGCATACTATGAAGAGTTTTCTACGATTCGCGAGACAACTCAGCTCACCCATCTCAGCAGATGAAAATTTGCCACAGCAAATTGCTAAGAGTGGAAAATTTATTTTTCTTTGTTAACGGCAACAGATGTTATTTTGTCTGATCGCTTGGAGGCCGACGAAATAGCAACTCAAATAATGAGATTTTCTGAAGCTGCGCGGTAGTGATCAGCAAGGCTACCTCAAGACTGCAGCAAACAATCTAACATGAAATTATGACAACGTTCGCCTCCCTCTGGAAGTATTGTAAATCATTAACAGTTTGTCTTGAGAAATCAGGGAAAGCATTTTTCTGTTTTGACAGATGAAGCTGTGGATGTACACCTTTCAGTGATAATCAGATTTGTGAATGCAACTACAAGTATCAGAGGAGAGTTTATTTGTTTTTGCCTTTGAAAAAGAAGAAAGACTAACAGATGGAAACTTTTTCCTTTTTAAAACTGTGTTATATACGAAACACAGGAGATTTACACGGGTAGCACACGGGAATTGCCACACTGCATGAATCACTAGTGTTTGTGTCGCTTTGAAATATAATAAGACATCTGGTCTTCACATTTTTTTCGAACAGGAAGGAACAAATCTCATGTTTTGTTCGTTTCAAAACCTTTTAAATTAATCAGTTTGCCTAGTAACAATATTTAAGCCAATAAACCTAAAACATATTGATATCGTTGCATTGCTTTTGTGCGGCATGCAGAAAATCTTTTGCATTATGGGTTAAAATCCTGCTTTTTTAAAAAAGAATTTTTTTCTGACCTAGTATTTAGAATTTTTTCATGATTAGGAGTTTATTGCACAATTCATCATAGATGAAGATTTTAAAAAATGTGTACAAGCTGCCTTGGACTATTGTTTTTGCTCCATTAGTGCTAGAAAAGGGGAATTTTTAAGCCCTTTTATAGAGGATGGCTCTGTTGCTATGGTAACAGCAGAGCCAAACACTGGTGTTTTGGACTAGATTTGGGGAAGGTATTTGGAATCCAGTGGTTATTTCTCAAAACGTTATATTTTGAAGAAATTTTTTCTGAGGGTATCATACCTCCTTAAAGTCGTAGTTAATTCTTGGACAGTTTTCGCTTATCGGCTTTAAGTCGCTTGCACTAAGTCAAAAAGTCGCTTTAAATCGCTCAAAGTCGCAGTCATCTTCTGTATTTCTTAAGCAAATTTCCTTAAATCGCCTTGATTCGCCAACAGTCGCAATTAGTTGCTCTTAATCGCAGCAACTTAAGGACTGGGAACAGGACTTCTCAATATATAATTCAACACTGTACTGATCATATTTAGGTTTTTTCAAAACAACTTTAACGTAGATTAGGGCGGCATGGTTGGTGCAGTGGTAAGATTTCTACCTTCTAACCACAAGGTCCCAGGTTCAAACCGAGAGTTGAACATTTGTGTGACCTTCTTTTCCGCCAAAGTTGACCCAGCTTTCCATCCTCCCGAAATCTGTAAAATGAGTACCAGCTTCTGCTGGGAGCTAACACTTCGTAAAAGGATTTAGCTTTAGCTTAGCTGGTAAGGTAGGTTATTCTTTTTCGTTACAAAGTTAGATTGAGTCTCTCCCAAAGATCTTATCTTGTCTTGTCTTATATTTTTGATTAAGCAATTTAAGAAGAAGAAGAAGTTTAAGAAAAAGAAGAAGTTTAAGAAGAAGAAGAAGTTTAAGAAAAGGAAGAAGAAGAAGAAGAAGAAGAAGAAGAAGAAGAAGAAGAAGAAGAAGAAGAAGAAGAAGAAGAGGAAGGAGAAGATTAAGAAGAAGAAGAAGAAGAAGAAGGAGAAGAAGAAGAAGAAGAGGAAGAAGAAGAAGAAGAAGAAGAAGAAGAAGAAGAAGAAGAAGAAGAAGAAGAAGAAG
>JAOCPT020608563.1:0-10120 GCA_026546935.2 Palythoa grandiflora | reverse complement strand
AAGCTCTCTTGGGGAGTTGACGAAGTTCTTCACAAATAGAGTTCCAAAGCTTAGCTCCGAACTTAGCAAAAGAACCATGGTTTTGATTCAGTCTTGATTGATTGATATAAAAATTGCAGGAAGAGGAGAACCTGGTCTCATGATTATATGCTTCTCATTTCGCAGTACCTCAGCCTTTCATATATTAGTTTTCGTAAAAAAGAAGCTGATGATAACAAGAATAACTTATTATATAGTCATTTTCAAGCAGCAGAT
The DNA here is from genome assembly GCA_026546935.2 of Palythoa grandiflora. NCBI lineage: Eukaryota > Metazoa > Cnidaria > Anthozoa > Zoantharia > Sphenopidae > Palythoa > Palythoa grandiflora. The sequence continues at coordinate 9,865 of JAOCPT020608563.1, read as the reverse complement.
TTATATTCACTTATTTAAAATACCTATTTTGTTTTGTTTTTTATTTCTTTTTCTCCAAACCGAAGTGGCTGTTCTTTAAGAAATCACGTGGCACTAAGTATTGTGTTGTCAGTTATAACACTTAAATTCGTTTGTTATAATAGCACTCATATTTATTTTACAAATTGTTTCGATGAATTCTGGCACTGTGTTATTCTAATTTTTATCAGCACGTGTCACTGACGCGTGCCTTTATGCTGCTCTTTGTTCAAATTTTATATTTATTGTAAATTGATGTATGATAATTGCTTTTCTTTATTAATTACTAAAGTGTAAAACGACAAAACAGCTGATTTTATAGAAATGTTCTCTTTTGTGTTTTGTTTTAGTTCAAACACATGTCTCCATCGACCATTTTTTTTAAACATTAAAATTTTGATAAAATCTGTCAAAACAGTTTTTTCAAAAGGTGGTCGTCTTTGAATATCTTTTTATATTTACTTTCCATTGTTTATACTTATTTTTTTATTTATCTATAAAATTATTCCAGAAGAAAACATGCATCAGCCACGTGGGTGATTATGGAAATCGATCTGAAATACTCTAAACAAATAAAAAGTAGATAGATTGTTCCATGAAATCGGAAGACTATATATTATCCCGTTCAATATTTGTTCCCACACCCTACCCCTCAAATATTCGATATTCCCCGCTATCCCCATCCTCTTGGCTTGCGTTTTCAGTTTTATAATCCACAAAATTCCAACTAAATCTACTATACACTACACGTATTTTAAGAAGATAGCAGTTCCGATAACATTAACAATCCTTTTTCTCTATTCATGCAGTATATAAATATGTCTTATTGAACAAGCGTGAGGTCAAGATGGCTGGATATTGCCCAAGTTCTTTTTTTTGCGTTATTATGGACCGAGACGAAGTCGAGATCCATGAAGATGCAAAAAAAGAACGAGGCCAATATCCAGCCATCTTGACCGAACCAGCTTGTTCAATAAAGGATTTATTATATGGCCAAAGAATTTCATTTTACTTTTCCTTTTTTATTGACGAATAAATTAACGAAACTCGTCTACGTTTTCTTTGTTTTGACTGACCTCTTCCCCATTTTTCCACACCCTAGCCTTAAAACTCAATGTGTAATTCCACTCCACGTAATTTCTTACGGGAACAAAACAGGCAAGCTCAAGCGTGAGGTCAAGATGGGCCTATCTTGCCCGCTCGTGTAATCAATCAGAACACAGAATTCGCTTCATCTTGCCCGCTCAGCGAGCCCGCCATATAGTAAAAAATGATAGACAAAAACGTTCCTGGAACATGCATGTTGAATATCGAGTGTTCTTTCTTTTTAATTCTGCCTGCTGAGACAGGGTGCTCGAAAAAGCGAATAGAAATGCTATCGTTTATAAGTCAATAAAAATAACTTATCTTGACGGCAAATCTTTACGTTTTAAAATAGTTTTGTCTGATATATAAAAAGAAGTGAGCTGCGATTCGCAAACTTACTTCTACTTATTCAAAAGGATTTCTTAGTACTAGTAGAAGTGGTAGTAGAATTAGAGTCTTTTAAAGGTGTTTTTTTTTCTTAGTATTAAAGAAGTAGTAGTAAAAGTAGGCTCTTATAAAGGAAGAGTCATGTATATTACTGTCAAAAACGGCTGCTTGTGTATGTTTGTTGTTTCGTCTTGTCTAATCGTATCGTAATTCAATCTATTTCAGCGGAAAGTTAAAACGCCTTCTTTAAACGTGCGAAAATAGGCTTTAAAAACGCTATATATAAATATAAGCTCTTAACGATGATAAAATTTCGTCCGTAAGCTATTCCATGTTGTTTTGTCCGTGTCGTAAATTTTAAGATAAACGTTTCAATGGCTCAGTTAGTACGTCATGTTTTTTAACCCAACAATGAGAAGCCAGTCATATTTTCATGACAAATAACAATGCATGTCACTTTCTTGGGTAAATCAAGAAAATTTGCAGGACTACATAACGCGACGGGGCCGAAATTTCATTCTCCGGGTTAGCCGAGTTAAGCTGAGTGTCTTTATGGCTTCTACATGACCTTTATCGGTGTGATTACTAGAGGATTACCGGCACACCTTGAAATGAGATCTGTAGACCTTTACACAGCTATCCAAAAACTGATAAATATTTTGATGTCAGAAATGGGTAGAGTAGAAAGTCATACACTAGTAAAAGTACAGCAAAGTCTACTCTAAGTTCTGTACATTATCTGATCATATAATCGTAATTTTGAATGTCACTCTCAGATGTAAATTATACATAGCTCTAGCGTTTCACAAGTCTTTGCACATAAACGCACTGATCTGTTAATAGTACAATTTCAGTCACAACACAGCGTTTTTGCAAAGCCTCTTGACACAGTTTCAGACTGGATTGCTAACACCCCAAGTTATGAAGAGTCCTGGAGGAATATTTATTTTCCATTTTAGAAATTTCAGCTTTTGGAATCCCTTTTCTGACGTTTTTGTGGTAATACTTTGTCGCTATCAATTTTAGTCTTATCTGTTTTACCGGGGCCTAAAATATTGAAAACAGGCATTGATCAATTCCTGGAAAGATTTTGAAAAATCGAAAACATTTTTTCCAAACCTTTTCGAGGTTTAAGGATTGTCTGAACAAGCAAATTTGATAGACGGAAAGAGCAAAACCGAGTCAGATTTTCCCCATTAAATTTCAAGTATCGGACAATATATTTTTTTTCCAATCGACATTCTTTACTGTCGTGTATGTTACAAAAGGTTATCGCACTCAGTCTTATCAAGACGTTAATTACATAGAAAATAAAGGATCCCTTTTTTTCTAGATTACTTCAGCTCTTCCTTGCCGCTTGGCAATAAAAATGACAACAGAAGATACAATGTTCCCAAATGCCTCGCGTTTCCTGTTTCTTTGCACGGCTTCAGCCATAGTTCCGATTGAATCGACACCATATACCACTAGTAATTCCCTTTAACAACAAATAAACGCTTTGGTTATCGATACTCGCTTGATTTCATTTTACGTCCTGGCTAAAAAAACCGCTAACGTGCCAAATTTGGCGCTGCTCATAACTTTTTCAATTTTTTGTTAAGCCCCAACGAACCATTACGTGATGTTTTGAATCTGCTCGCAGAATCGCTAAGTGCATAACTTGTGGCTATTTTTCAAAAGTAATTTGTATGGTTGAAAGAGTTGCTAGTTTAGTTATTTTGATAATAGGTGAAGGCTTTTCAATAACTTTCACCAGGTAGAGCAGTTTCTCTGTCAACGCATTTTGATACTGTCCCGAGCTCGTGTCTGTAGGCCATCATAGAACAGTCCTGTAATTGTACTGGGGCGTGGCGTCTGGCTAGTTGGTCCGGAGTTCGTGTAAAGCTGCTTTTAAGCCTGTTTCAAAGAATCATTAGTCACTATCTCAAATTCCCGTAAAGGAAATAGACGTGCTTTCAATTTGAATCTGAATATTCTTAAAAGATTTCTGATAGTTTCTAGTTCTGTTATTATAACGCATTTTCAGTATGGCATGGCTTTTGTTTAGCGGCAAATGCAGACATTGAGACAGCATAATCGATCTTTAACAAAATTTTCAAATTTGAAATCACGAAAAAATGCCTGAAAGGAGATATTTTCTCTGTTTATTTAGTCTTTCCGAATCTTTTTGTGCCTTATTTCCTGCGAATGAAACTAGTACAAATTCTGCAAAAACAGAACAAAATTAATAGACTCTAAATTCAGAAACAACTCTTTAACAGATCACAATAAAAAAGATGTTACTGTTTCAATTCTTTTGTTGGCATTGAAGAGATACATTCTATTGATATTCAGTGCTAATGAACTGCAATTAAACAGGACGGACCGCCCAACTAACTCGAGCGTTAAGGACTTTTTTAAGTTTCTTCCCATTTGATAAAACTCTTTTTACCACAAAAATGTGACCTGTTCCATTTAGGAGGGATTAGCGTGAGGTGTGTTTATTTGTAGCGTTTTGCGGTTTGAGAAAATACCACCACATTAACTCCCTGTATTCCATCAGTTATACTCCCAAAACCGGGAGACTCGTTACATGCTTTTCAAAATTACGCGTGGCATTTTTTTGACAACACATTAAGATATTTTGAAACAATAACCATTAAGATTGATTCTTTTGTGACTTTGAGACATCTTTGTTTCTCTCCCGACAGCAGAGAGGACAAACACCAAAGAAATTCGCAACTAATTTTTGTTTTGTTTGTATCTGTTATTGGAGCCTTTTTAAAGAACTAACTAGCAAACTAGATATTTGCAGTGATCCTGAAAAACTAACACTCACTTCCAATGGATATGAGCGAATAATTAGCAAAATAGAAAAACAACACGTTTAATGATGTGGTCGAGGTGGCGTGGTCGTTTGAAAATGTCAGTCCCGTGTAGTGGCCGAAATACCCTTTTAAAGTGGAAAACAATCCAGGCCACACACAATTAAAATTAGTGCTAATGATTGTTAATTGAATATTGTAAACGCCTTGACACAACTCAAAGGAGCAATTGTCGACTATTGGATATGATTGGCTCAAATTCTAATTTTGTGTGACAGACGTGCCAAGCAGTGCAAAAACTCATTTTTGACCGGAAAGTCAGTAATACGAGACGACACGAGGGTTGTGCCAGAGTAATGTCGTAAACACAGAAAAAAACCCGACAAAAGGTTATCGCCTCAAGATTTAAATGAATAAGCAATTACGTGGATCATTATAAATCGAAAGCAGAGTACACAGGCCAACACTTGACAAGTAGAAGCTGGAAATATCAATTTAAAAGAGAAGACGCTCCGGGTAAAACGAATTAGATCGAAGACAAGACGTTGTTGGAGACGATTAACTGCTGTGAATTTCAAGAAATTCCTTTAAAAATGTCGGATTTTGTGGCTGTAGATCCATTTATACAATCTCCTCTCAGTACTTGTAGCTCGAGTGGATCAGATTCGAGTTTAAGTCCGACGCCAAACATCCCACCGCCACCTCGAGTCCACTATGGACCGTGCACACGACGGGCTACGACATTCAACTACGCAAACACTAACAGTAGCAGCCGTTCAGCCTACCTTAAACGGCTATACACAAACAGCAGAGAAAGATGGAGACAGCAACATGTGAACCTGGCTTTCGCTGAGCTGCGAAAATTGCTACCAACGTATCCTCCTGAAAGAAAGCTGTCGAAGAATGAAATCTTGAGACTTTCTATGAAATACATTCGTTTCTTGGATAGGCTTATAAGAGACATGGATTCTGGTAGTACAGCTATTGTAAAGCAAGACCTGGACAAGGAGCTAAGCTCCGTTAAGGACACCAAGACTTTGGAAAATAAAAATATTCCAACATTAAATGTACACTTTCCAACTGGAAAAGAAAAGATGCAACAAGATAACTATGAAGATTCTGCAACTAGCAAACCAAACGAGCAAAAGAACGCAAGTTCGAGTTGTGTACTAAGTTCAAACTTCGGTACGGATACAGACAATTCGCATGTGTCCCGCTTTCCTTTCATCGGCTGTGCGGATATCAAATGTGGTGGAAAATGAGTTTTCAATCTGTGCTGTTCCAACAGCCATTGAGTCGTATTTAGGGAAAAAAGTTTACTATCGGTCGATTTATAACCATGATGCGATCTAATCTGATAGGATTAATACTTGTTGTCCTGACGGATCAGCTCTCAGGCCCTTTGAAGAGCATCCTTTAAGAATCTTAGATACTATTTACTGTGTAAATATTGAATGACGATCAATTGCTTTGCTAAATGCAACTGTTTGTATTGTAGTTCAAAGCTGTGTTTATGTTTGCTTAATCTGTATTTTGTATTGTGTTTATTAGAGCTTTTTTTCGTAACTTTATTTGTAGTTTGATAGAATATCGATATATGTAAAAACATAACGACACTTAATAAATGCAGTAACTAAATCACATGTGCTGTCAGATTTGTGGGAGAGATTTCCGTCTGTCAAAACAAGGAAGGATCTACTCAAAATCGAAGGAAAAGAAAATGTATTTAGTTTGTGTTTGTTTTATAAAGTTTTCCTCATTCAAGGGACAACATTTCGTTTTCTAACTCTTGAAAAAGAATATTAGAATAAAGCTTTACCGAAACTCAAATCTAAACGTTTACCAATGGTAATTACATTAAATTTTCGAGATAAATCTTCAACTGTCTCTCAGGGTTTTTTTTGACATGATAATAGATATACGTGACGATCAATTATTCTTTGGACAGGATATTCAAGTTTCGTTTTTGAAGAACGCTATAATAGCTCCCCAATGTCTGACTAGGTCATAGCTCAACCATTTGAAGGATCTGGGAATCCAATTAAGTAAATTTTTGTGAAATACCCCTAAAGGTCCCTGTAGAAACTCGTTCCAGACGCATTTGGGGATAACAACCTTACAACGCTATCGTGTTAAAAGCTAAGGAGTCTTTTTTAAATTCGTGACTACACAATTTTTCACTTAAATTTCTTTCGTGTTGTTCTGGCGTTACTTGAGAAGGCAATTTAGGTATGTGAACCCAGCGCGTGTAATTAGTGCTCTTATCAGACATTGATGTCCAGTTTTGGAGAGGTTCAAAGACATCGGCAAAATGAGCCATAAGATTTATGAAAGCTTTGTCCTTAATGTGATATTTGAACATGCGAGAAGAAGCGTTCTTTCAGATGGCGAAAAAACAAATGTGTATTTCGAGCTATTTTACCCTACCGAACTAGAACTGCATTAGTATTTGTATCAAATTTAAATTCAGCAGATGGCTGTAGGCTGTTTGGGAACCTCGATGCACTTTAATCGTTGAACATCGTTCAATTTAGAGTTACTTCGACGTACACATGTTTTGAATCAAGTTAAAAAGTTTTTAATAACACATTGATCTGAATTTAAGTTCGTGTTTTTGAGCAATCTCACTTCTAAATCATTTTTGCACGAAAAAATTAATTAGGAAACGATAAAATTAAACTACTTCATCAGTTCGTGTTTATTTACCCGATTACCGGTTTAAGAAACAAGGCGGCTTTAGAGTTTAATAAAGAAGTTGGCACCACAGCTTGTTGAAAACGCTTTTAGCCAATTATTCGCTTTACCTGTTAGCTTAACAATTTGTTTTATTTGAACCGAAAAGCAAACCAATTCATTTCTTATTTACTCTTTGAAACAAACAAGAGATTTAAGATGTAAACAAAAATGATTTTCGAGCCGTTCAAAGCACTTTTAACAAAGAGCAGCGCTGGTTTGTATCGTCGTGCAATTATTCATTAACCGATCAAAAAGCAACTTATTTGTAAATAATGCAAAACTACCTACGAAAATTTCATGAGAAAAGAGGGACTGGTCAATATGGAATTGCAGAACATCTTTCATCGTTTTGCTGCGGGATTACAGATCATAATTGTCATAATTGTTCCGCTAATTGAACCAAGCTCCACTGTAATTTATTCCCGACCAGACATAAATATCCCGAAGTTATTTCTTAAATTTCGAGCATTAACAGATCCTATTCGAATTCTTTTCCAAGTCTTACAGGAGGTTCTATCGAGATCGCATCAAAAAGTGAACAAATCGCAAAAACTGCAAATGATCTTTTGAAAAGAGCAAGTATGTTTTTTTCGTTTTGATTGCACGAAATATTTCCCTTGAAATTGAACGATTTTAAAACTTAATTTAATTAAGAAATTTACCTTCAATTTAACGAGAGCTTGTACAAGATCTTGCGTCAAACTGTCTTTGTAGTGGAATGTCAAACTTTTATTAAATGCCTTAAAACAACAAACAAATTAAAACCATAATTTACAGATGTCGAAATATTAGTAAAAGCGAGAAAGCGGCGTCTTGGGAGAGCTTTTAATGGTTCGTTTAGTAACTATCAAGATATTTCCGCGCCGCCAGGCATTAAGTGGCGACAAGTGCTTTCCATGAACTATGACTTCAGGTCGGGTCTACGCTTGTGTTATAAAAAGCAGTAAATTTTGCCAAGGCTTATCGTTCTTCATTGTTTGACGACTTCAGCCTCGATTTCTTCTTAATTTATCTCATTTCTTTGAGCGACTTTTAGTGAAAAAAAAAGAAACAAATTATCAGAAAACGAAACGCCACGTACACATGTATTGTACAAAACTGACTACATTCATTGTTTGTTGAACTGTCCTTAGGGATCAGATTACAAAGAATCTTTTTTCAGGTATCGTTAAGTTAAATTATGAATTTCAGTCATTTTTTTTTTATCAGAAAACGTTTCCTAGTTATCGAGCCTCAGCCTGAGCTTGTTCTTAGATTGCTCTTAAATTGTGGACAATTTGAACCTTGTTGTTTTAAAAATGTTGTTCTTGCAAAAAAAAAATAATAAGAGCGTGTTCGCTTGTTTTTCTGGTTTTCCTTGGTTTGCTCATCCTCAGCTTTGTGAATTTCAATTCCTCACTAGCTTTGCTTTGTCAGTTCTTGTTTGCAGCTGAAGTTGATGGTGCTGTAACGTTAGCTGCTTGTTGCCTCTTTAAAAAAAACTCTAAAATAAAGGAAACTCGTCAAATTACCCTGCATTTTTTTTCATGTGGATTCTCAAAATTTCCTTTGTTCAATGATTGATGAGATCCTCGAGCTCTATTACAATCAGCCCCAAAATATACTGTTTCTTTTACGAATATTAATTCGAAAATTGAATAAAAAGGTCTTTGTAAAGGCATTTGTATCAACGTAAACAACAAATTAAGATAAAAATGTATCAAAAAGATTTCGGTCGGATACTTCAACCTTCGGACTTCACAAAAGACATACCACACATGGTTACTGATCAAATTTTAAGATTTACAGTTTTTTTAAACTTATGCCTGATGCTAATCTATTATCACCGTTATTGTATAGAAACGTGACTGGAAAATAGCTTTAATGACCAAAGAATTACACGCTTTCTTTTATAAGAACCAGGCTCATTGTTCTTATTTTATGGCGATTTCAGCCTCAATTTGTTGTTAAATTGTTCTTATTTCTTTGAGCGGTTTTTATTGAAGAAAAAACAAAAATGAAAATGAAACGGCTTGCGCCACACATGCATTGTACGACTGAATTTAGAGGCGATCTACCTTCATTGTTTGTGGAGCAGTCTTTACAGTGAAGCTTTTCTATGTTTTATGCTGTATCGCTAAGTTTTAGGCAATTTTCAACCACAAAAACCTTTCTAGCTATCAAACCTCAGCCTGAACTTGTTCTTAAATTTTGGCAAATTTGAGCCCCGTTGTTCTTATAAAGTTAGTCTTATAAAAAAAATGCGTGTATAGTAGTATAGTAAACTTATATTATAGAAAAAGCACAACTTGCAGCTTCATTAAAGAGCTGGACACCCAGAATGAAATGTTAAGCAGACTGACAGCACGTTTCTTTTATTGGAACAATTAAACGAGAACAACTCGAATTTTAACGCAGGTAATTTTGTTTTTAAGCATTTGGGACGGTAAAAAGAATTTTTACCTAAGACACTGTACACAACCGAATAGCAAAAATACGCTTTTTATATTATTTTTACACCCCTGAATTACAACAGAAAAACAAATCTAACGTATTCTGGAAATTAGATAAGTTTTGCTAAATTTCCAGAGATATTGGAAATAGTTTACATGACACAGCAATTTAGAATTATCTGACTTAGGCTTAAATTTCCATGCAAATTGTTAAGAACACTGACGCTAAGCAAAATCCACTAGAACAATTAAGATACCAATTTAACTGGTGCAAAGGTTGGTATAAAATAGAGCGTGCGGATTCGTGATGAACTGTGTTAGCACACCCTCAGGTAAAAAGCTAAGGCCATACTATATTTTTTGTATATTCCTTATACATTTTTTCAACGATATACCAGTGAG
>JAOCPT020608531.1:0-10120 GCA_026546935.2 Palythoa grandiflora | reverse complement strand
CCCCCTCTCTAATAAACCCCCCCTCTAATAAGCCCTCCCTCTAGAAGGCGAGAAATTTTTAGAGCTTTTACGGTACTTTTGCTCGTAAACGGCGGCAATGGTTGCCACAGTGTTAAGATCTGTGCCTTTTAACCACAAAGTCCCGGGTTCAAACCCCAGCTCAGCCGAGTGTTGAACACTTGTGTCACATTTCTTTCCGCCAAAGTTGACTCAGCTTTCCATCCTGCTAGGGGCTAACCTGCGACGGATTAGTGTCCCGTCCAGGGGGAGTCAAATGACTATCATGCGCTTAACACTATATAAACCGGAGGTAAGCACCGGCTCCAGTGGACCACTCACGCTCGTAAATGGTTTAGCTTAGCATAAACTTCGCGGGTGAATTAAACATTCTAATACGAAACTGCGAAAAGAAAGTCTACAAAAGTTACTTTCCGACTCCCTTACAAATTATATTTTTTTAAATTTGTCCTTTTCCTTTTGTCTAAATTTAATATTCCATGTTGATCCCACACCAATTTCCTGATTGTTAAAGCCCTCGCCGCTCGACACTTTCCTTTCAAGAAGTTTGTTTTCACAAGCTAAAACGCAAGGGTAATTTATCCCCACTAGTTTTAAACGGAATCTAATGGGTCCTCGTCCAATTAGGGAAAAACCACTTGTCGTCTGGTAGAATGGAAAGAATTACCTTTACTTCAATTTGGCAACATGATGCGTGATCTTTTCCCAATTGAACTCGACCCAGCCCATTACCTATACAAACACAAAATAGTTTAAAACGTAATCGGAACAGAAATCTTTTAATTTTCACATTTAATCGATTCTACAATAAACAAACTCTTAAAAAGTCAAACCCGGCTTGCAATGTATGCTGTTAGAACGATGGGTTTTTGCCTAATAAATTAGATCTCATTGCAAACAACCTCTGTACAAACTATCATGAATGCAATTTACAAATTAAGAACACCCTGTTTAGCTGGACACCAATCACTGCGTCCACAGAAAAATCTATAATCCGAGTCGTTCTCTATATCTACTAATGCAAAACACCACGAAGGGGCAAGTTTCACTTATTGTGCAGCTATACCACTCAAGACGGGGCAGTAAATTGTGGTCTCGCATGCACTAAAATGTTTAGCAGTTCACATTAAGATGCACTGGTGAGTGCATTTTGTGTATTTGCTTGGCTTGTCTTTTGAGGGCTTGTATCTTGGGCACTTTCGTTAGCTGTTGTTGTTTCAGGTTCCACCTGGGGCTGAGTAGTTTCTGAAGGCTTACTACTGGTGGCTTTTACTGGTTGGTAGGTCCCACTGTTATTTCTCATTGCACGGCCTCGGAGGGGTTTGTTGCGATTAAAGACACCTGGAAAACGTGGCGGTTGGGGATTTTGTGGTCGTGCCATATTCACTCGTTTTCCTTGAGGCCCCTTGCCTTCCTGTTTTGAACCACCTTTCTCCTGATTGCTGGTTGGTTCTGGCTTTGATAAATCTGGCTTGACTGATGAAACTTTATTTGATAACTCTGTCGGTTTCTTATTCTTTGCAGTTGGGTCTGTCGTACCCATACTAGCTTCTTCTTGTTTCTTGTCTGGCTTAAAATTCGTTACTTGTTGCTTGTTTTCAATTTTGTTAATTGGCTTTCCGCCAGGTTGACTAGCACGTGGCATTGGTTTGGCTCTTGCCTGCTCTGTACTGGAAGGCTGTGAACTTTGCTGCGGCAGATTTGCAGGACCAGTACCTTGCGACTGCTGGGCAAAGAAAAGCTTAGTTTGCTCTAGCATCTTCTGATGCTGCTGGTTTCTGAACACCTGCTGGGCTGCTGTTTGGTTCGGGGGTGCACCTGACAGATTCGGGGGTGCACCTGGCATCGCACCTGGAATCATACCTGGAACTGTTGCTGTCGATTTAGGAACAGGTGCTCGACTTGATGAGTTTGGCCTTGGAGGTCGCGCAGGTTGGTTTGGGCGAGGATGGCCATGAATCATACTTGGCACTGTGACTGGAACTGGTGGCCGTTGAATAGGACCAGGAAACCGTGCTCCAACTTGCTGTGTATGAGGTATACACGGGCCCTGAAATCTCTGCCCTAGTGGCTGGGCTTGCTGCATGGTTCCAACAGGACCTGGATTACGGACAAACTGTTTTGGCATTGAAGCAATCATCTGATTATTCATGGATGGTACACTGCTTGTCTGTACACGAGGAGAATAGCTTGCTTGGTGCGGTTGTTGTTGAGGTACTGATGGCCTGATCTGTGCCTGCTGAAGAGTCGGTTGAATGTGCACTTGGTGTTGTTGAAATGGAGTAAACTGCTGGGGCTGCTGTTGAAGTTGGAACTGACCAACTGGTGAATGCTTCTGAAGGGAACCTATCCCTTGCGTAAAGGACATATTGGTGGCAGGAGCTACTGGTGAGACAGACATATTCCGGCTTGTCACAAAAGTTGTTGAAACTGAGGGACTCTGCGAAAGAGTACTCATTGTGGGTGGGCTAGGCGGCACAGCCATTATGTTGGCATTTATCATACCTTCAGAGGTCATCAATGAATTCATTCCTGGACTGCTACAGGGAGGAGTTACTGAAGATGTTGGTGTCGATAGGCGCTTTGGTGGTTCAAATGGCTTAGCATTGATGTGCTTTGCAAGTTCTGATTGTGTTAACTCCCTCCCTGGTTGGTCAACAGGTTTTGGCATTTGGGAAGCTTGGCTGGTGGTTTCAAATGGGCGTCTTTGTGGAAAAGGAAATGTCCGCTGCACTGTTTGCTGTGTTAGCTGCAAATTTCCCTGTTGACCAAAGGAAATGGTATCACCGAGCAAGCCTGGCTGACTTGCCAACATTTGTCTTTGGGCGGCTTGTTGTTGCTGATTGATACCAAACACTGTGGGTCCCCCACTCATACCAGATGCATCAAATGGCATGTACATGGTTGGAGTTGGAGATGGAGTCACATTGGGTGTAAAAAGAGATGCAGCCGCAGGTTTTCCCTGTTGTGGTTGTGGTTGGAAACTTAGAGATGATGACTGGGTCTTAGTAGTGCTCCCAAATGTCTGTGTTGCTGACGAGGCAAGGATTGGTACTGGAACAACTGACTGTGGCGCCTGGAAAGTGTTTGCTGAGTACAGGCTGCCTGGCATGAATGACTGGTAAACATCTGATACTGACTGCGAGAGTGGTGATGGAGTCGATTGTGGTTGTCTGATTTGCGGTACAATTTGGTAGTTTGGCTGCTGTGTGGACTGCTGCATCTGCTGCAATGGCTGCTGCTGAAGGAAAGGCTGTGCTTGCCGCTGTTGTTGTATAAACGCTTGCTGTGGCTGCCGCTGTGATAAGCGGACAAGTTCAGGATTTAACTGAAAAGGGTACTGGGCCAAAGCAGACTGCTGCAAGTACTGGTCTTGGGGCAAGATGTTTTGTTGTAACTGTACCGGCTCTATCTTAGGTTGAATGCTTTCTTCTGGAACATGTGATATCATAGTGGCACTCTGCTGCGGTTTGGTTGGCTGCTGCTGCTGAGGTTTAACTTTGCACACATTTTGTTGCTCTCCTGTGGCAGGTTTCTTAGTAAAATTTGTCTGAGATTCTGATGTCTTGGAAACTTCTGATGTACTTATACTCACTTCGGGATTCTCCCTGGAGTCAAGGGATGAGACAGGTACTTCCGCAGACGTTCGGCTCTCAATGTTATCAACACCACTGGCAACACTTGCTGTCATTCTCTCAGAACTACCTGCATGATCCCATGCCAAGCGAGCTGCATCCATTTTCTTGCTGAACTCAAATACTGCTGGGGAAACAGATTGCTCTCTTTCTGGGGTTTCTGCAGAGGAGGTAGTGATGTTGACATCCAGGGGAGTAGAGTTGAATAGATTGTCGGAGTCATCAACTCCCCGACCGCTTCGATCAACAGTAAAGTTAGGATCTGACGATTTTTGGCTGCTTGTCTTGCTGTCTTTGCTATCTTTACCATCTTCAACTTCCTGCAAGAACAGTAAGATTTATTTGAGTCAAACAGCACACTCATGGTCTTGGTAGGAATGAAACAGATAAAAAATGCTGCTTTTAGCGGCTTTAAGAAAGAGAACACACTTCCTCCAGTTTAACCATATACATGTGATACTGCATGGGGGCGTGAAGATATGAATTTTATTCTTAGGTGATGAAAAACTCTCCAGAGAATGAGGACAACGATGGAGCAAGACTCTTTTAACACATGATGAAATGCATGTACCTCTAAATGCTCATGTACAGCAATATTTTGTTGAAGTGCAACTAGAACTAATTTTTTGGCTCTTCTGCGAGGTCAAAATGTTTTTTTACAGTGGCTCACACTAGCAAAATTTTAAGCCTCCTTTGTTCGTAACCACGTTTTATGGAGACTGGGTAGTGAAGTCATACATGGAATTTGGAAAATCTTTAGTAATATAGAAAATATTTCAATATTACAAGTAACAATCATTTATTTAAGTAAGGGCAATGCTAGATTCTCTGCGAAAAGTTGTCACTGCCTTGCATTCTTTATCTGTATAAGTATTACTGTATTTCTTGGTGCTTGGTGACAAAATAAAAAAATATAGCACAAAACAATCAGAAATTTTGAACAAAAATCAGATCTAACTTATGTTGCTTTAAGATCACAGTTTTTATTAACAAAAGTTGTCAAAGAAGGATAGTAACGCTTTGTAAGAAATACCTTTCCACTTTCAGCAGCACTGTCTTCTTTCAGATCATTCTTAAATTCCGGTCCGTGCGCTGTATTATCTCTGGCTGTATTATCGAGATTTACATCTACACCTGGCTCTTTGCTTACTGCAGTTAACTTGGCGAGTGTTTTGTGGGAGCGTGACGATGCCGATCCTCTCTGTTGACGGGTTCCACGCGAATGTAACACACTCTTTGATGAAGGTTTCACCGATTCCTCTTCCTGCAAAAACAAAATAAATAATGGCACTTCAGCATACATGGAAATCTATGTACAACTGTAGCCCATGCTTTAGTTTGAATTAAAAAATTCTGACGTAGAAGTTCACCTACCGGTGTTTACTTTTTCACTTGATCACCTACTGTAACAGCCAGTCCAATTTTGAAACTTTCAAAACATCACTTGTACCTTTTAATTTCGAAGTGCTAACCAATGTTAAAATAACAAATTCTAATTGGATGTAATTTTTGACTATTGCTAAGTTGCAAGTTTGTTTATAAGACAGGAGATTCACTTTAAATACCGACTAGAAAAGTTCTTGTATGCCAAAAGTTACGTTCATCAAAAGTTCTTTACTCTTAGTTTATGCGCTGAGCTTGTCAGGTTTGTTGCTTTTTATACAATATAAAAATTAAAGTATGCACGGCCCACACAGTTGATAACTGATAGTGATAGGCAATACCACGTACCTAAAAGCAAAGCATTGCAAACGAACAGTTGCCTAACTTTAGCTGTTTCTCCTGAGTTGCTTTTCTCATTTCGGATACCTTTTATTTCATTGGCTCATAATACAGCTCGCTGAATTCAGCTTGGTGCATTTCACTTTCGATTAGAAACTGCTAGTCAAAATTGAGAATTCATTACTTACATTACGAGAGTTTGGTCGCTTTGGTGGTGTGGGTGCACTCTCATCTCCATCATTTTTCAGCTGATTAAATTCTTCAGTTGATGTTATGTCCTTCTTTGGATCTTCTACAGCCTTCCGCTTTGTTCGTTCAAGCCTTGGTGGTCGTTCTCTTTGAGGCTTTGGATGTCCTTTCTTGTCAGCACCTTCAGCAGTTCTCGTTGGTTTTTCAAGGTCCTGGGGCGGAACTTTGTTCTCTTTGTCATCTTCTTTCAAATCTGTTCCTTGCTTAAGAGTAACATCTTTTTCAATTTCCTCAGAATTGCCATATAGAGCCATTGATTCTATTTCTTTCGTAATTTCCAATAATTCGTCATCCACTGCCAACTTTTCTTCATATGTTAAAGATGACTGAACCGGAGGTACAGGTGTGGACTGCAAAAAGATCATAGTATTACTTGTTGCAAGAAAATCATTTATTAGTTTAAGGAGGAATATCCGTTTTGTTACACAAGTAAAATTAGTTGTCAATTAGTTGAGTGGAGATATTTTTCTATCGGATCAAACATTATAGGTATTACACCCTTCCCTTGAAGCCCCAAACAGGCAATGCAATCTTCATATCACCTGAGGTATGGGGGTTTACCTTAACAATTCCCACGGTGGCCAAAGTGATGAAAAGGTTATCGCCAAGAGTGATGATAAAAACTTAAATAGCAAACTCACCTTCTGCAAATTTCGTGATGAAGGTTTTCCACTTCCAACTGCCAAAGGATCTGGAGCTCTCACAACAGCAGCTACTGTTGACTCACTGGGCTGTTTGGCTGGTGTCACAATCAGTGGTCGATCCCATGCATTGAATATTGGTGGCTGCGCTGGTGAGATGCCTCTCTCAACAGTAATTGGACTGTTCCTCTTTGTGGAATTCGTACTTGATGCATTGCTGCTTGCACCAGTCGATGAGACAGCTTGCACAATTTCTGCTGCTAATTTTCCAAGATTTCCGACTGCTTTTGAGGAGGAATGAGGTTGGCTTGGAGCTACTGCAGGATGTTGTTTTGCAAAGCGTGGTGGCTTTGATGTCTGATTCTTTTTAAACTTGCCATCACCAGTTTGATTTGCTTTTTGCCTAGCAAGTTCTGCCTTTTCCTCAACTCGCCTTCTTTTTTCCTCTTCTTCTCTTTGTCTATCCTTCTGTTCTTTTATGGCTCTGCGTGAAGTTACTTCAACAAAACCACTAAGAGTGGATGAGATATCAGAATCATCATCTGTCATGTCATCAATGCAAAAGACACCAGCAATGTTGTGCAGGTCAAATTTATCTATAATGTTTAATGTTTTCTGTTGTGTTTCATTTTTCCTCTGACTCCTTGTGGGTTCGCTGCCACTTGTTCCAATGCTATCAACTGTATTGTATGCATTGTTCTTTTCTGATTTAAGTTCTGGTTTCTTAACAGCTCTCTTGTCAGTGTTAAGAGTGCTCTGTTTAGCAGCAGGCAAAGATTCCCTGGTGGCAGGCAGAGAACCATCATTTTTTGCCTGCTGCCTTTCAGCTAAAAAAGGCTCCCCCTTTCTAGAAGTTCCTTTTGAATCGGTCCCATCACGATGCTGATACGATTTCCGCTCACGTGACTGTTCATGTTCCAGAGTTCTGAAAGAACCTTGGCGACTGTTTGTTCTTTCCCCACCACTGCGCCTGAAGCTGTTATCTTTCTTGTCTCGGAGTTTTTCTTCCCTTTGCCTTGGTTGTTTCCTCTCATTTGTACCATCAGTTGGTCTATCCTCATCATCCCAATTTTCTGTACTTGGTATGACCACTTCATCCCTTTCACCAAATTTACTCCTCCCCCTTCCTCGACTACGACCTGTTCCTGTGTTTCTCATGTCACCTCTACCTGTGCCGCGGGGACGCCCCCTTCCAACACCAATTCGTTCTTCATGTTGTTTCTGAAAGCGAGGCGGGCGTTCTGGTTCCTTGTGAGTTCTGTTAAATGGTGCTCTTGATGTGGATGTTTTGAAGCCCCTTGTTTGTGTTCTTGGACCAGATTTACTTTGTTTTGGTTCCTTTTCCCTGTCATCTGCTCCTTCATCAATAGCTACTGGCTTCTGAATTTGTTGGGTGTCTACTCTCTCATCCGAGGCAGAGGTGGCAGTGGTATAGCTACTTGTCTCACTGCCTTCATCATCTGAAAGGTCGGCAGTTTCAGACTCTTTTCTTGTCTTTGTGTGAGTGTTTTCAGCAAATCGTCCACTTCCGATACGGCGACCATCACGAGTAAGACCCCCACGTTTAGCACCTCGAGTGATACCTCTTCCTGCTCGTCCACCACGAGAAGAATAAGTCAAATTATTCTTCCTATCTTTGTCCTCTCTATCATATCTGTCATCATCACGATCTTTAATATATCTAGTGTCATTTCGGCCTGCAAATCTTGAATCCCTTCCCCGTCTATTGTCTTCACGACCTCCTCTTCCTCGCCTTCCTCTCCCTCGACCATAATGTTCTTCAGAAAAACGTTTGTGTTCTTCTTCTCGATCTCTATATGACCCTCTTTGTTTTTCTTTATTACGGTTTTTATTATCATAATCCTGATATGACTGTTTCTGGTCTCTCTTAGGTGGTGGCTTACCAAATCCTCCCCTACCTCTGGGTGGTTGTTCTTCTTTTCCTTCTATTTTGGTCTCACTTTTCCTCTGCTCTTTCTGTTCTTCATGTTTGTCTGTCGATCTATCAGTACTTTCTTTAAACTGTTCTGTTTCACCTTGTCGATTTCTTGATTCTTGCTTCACAGGTTTTGTTCGAGAGGACTCCCTTGATACGCCAAGATTCTTTTCACGTTCTTCCTTATTGGCTGGTAAAGCTTCTTCATTTTGCTTTGTGACCTGAACTTGCTTTTCATCTTTAAGAGTGTCTTGTTTGACTTTGCTGTCTTTTGGATATTCATCATCATTGGTAATCTTTTCATCTTTGGCTTTTTTAATTTCTTTTTCGTTAAAGTCTTTCATTTCTTCAGTAATCCTAATATCTCTGTGTTTGAAATCTCTTCGATTTCTATCTTCTCTATCATTTCTATCTCTTGGTTCTCTTGTACTCCTCTCTTCTCTCACATCCCTGCTATCTCTTGACCGAGTTGCTCTTGAATCGCGTACCTCACGACCATGGCCCCACCTGCTATCTCCTCTCCCACGGCCTCTGTGCGATCCGACACCTCTCCCACGGCCACGGCTTCCAACAGGGTAACTGATGCCTTTTCGGCTTTCTCCAGATCTGCTGAAATAACGATCTTTGCCATCGTCATATCTTCCCCCACTCTCCTCATCACGTCTCCTTTTTGAAACTTCTTGTGAGAACTTTCTCTCTCTAGACCCAGGATCTCTTTTCCTAGACAAAACTGTTGAAGAACTGTCACGTTTTTCTTTATTCTGAGATGTTTCACCTTTTGAAGGTGGTTTTTGATCTTTATTCAATGCATCATCTGCACCCCTGTCTTTCTGTCTGGCGGCAACACCCTTTATTTCTATTGTTTCTGTGTCTTGGTTATTTTCTTTATTATCTCCAGAAACTGTTTCTTTAGTTTCTTTTACTGGATGGCTCTTCAGTTTTTCCTTGCCCTCTAACATTTCTTCTTTTCGATCAGGTTTAGCTTTGGGATCATAAAGAGTCCTTGTTGATGGTGGTCCCCTTGATTCACTGACATACTTCTTCTCATGCTCTCCTGTACTATCTACAGACTTGACGCTTGCATTATCATCACCAGCAGTACTGCTACTGTCAGATCGTTTCATAATCCTTCTCACAGGTTGTGCCATTTCTGCACCTCTAACAAGTCCCACCTTTGTAGACTGAGTCGGAGATTGTAGACCTGTGAGAAGCAAAGAAAATCTTCCATAAAAAAGATGCTCCTCAAAGACCTAACTGTAGTACACGTTTCTCTGTTTATAACATCATATGTACCATAAATCTGTTTTGTCAGACCGGTATTCATTACCTTACCTACTCTATACTTTCCCTTTTCTCCGTTTTTTATATTAAGAGCCAGTAAATTTTAGCTGAGCCACATTGTTCTTAATTTTTGCAATAATTGGAGCATCATTTCTTCTTACATTAATCTAGCGTCTACACGCAGCAGAAACCTTGAAATTTGCTAAGCAAAATGTAATAAACGTTGTAAGATTGTTTTTCCTGTTGTTGTTGCAAACAGAAACAAGTTGGAGAAATGAAATAAGTACAGTTTTGAAGCACATAAAAACAGGTAAATCTCTGAACATTGCGAATTGGCTATGTGTTATTACGTTTCAAAAGTATTAACTTGAAGTTCCAAGAACTCAAAAAAACTTAATGAAAATAATAAGCTTTTGGTATTTGAGCCTCGGCTGAAATAATAAACTCATTCTTAACGTTAATTATGTTTCAGTTTTTAAAAGTGTTCCTAGCTATTATTAAAACTGTGTGACATTTCTAACTCTGTGGTCAGATTTTTTCTTTGCCTGTCAAAGAGTTTTAAATAGGGGGGGGGGGGGGGGGGGGGGGGGGGGGGGGGGGGGGGGGGGGGGGGGGGGGGGGGGGGGGGGGGGGGGGGG
>JAOCPT020608488.1:0-10121 GCA_026546935.2 Palythoa grandiflora | reverse complement strand
AAATACGTATCTATTATTGAAGTTATGTTGAGTTTAAAGAGTATATTGATTACAACATAGTATTTATATTTGTCATACAACAATGGCTTTTGGCCTCTTTTAATGATTGTAAGAATATTTAATGAAAATGTTTAAATGGCAACAAACCGAACAAACAAACACGTTTTGAATATTTATCTAAAACAAAACGACTCTAGAGAGCAAGCAACTTTTCTAAATTTTGGTGGCAACTTTTTGATATTTGAGCAACTTTAGAGCAACTTTTGGGTATATTGTGAAGCAACTTTTCCTGAATTTACTAGCACAATCTATTCATGTCTAGTGGGGAGTATTTTGATGACTGTGACGTTTCTTTGTGACAAGTCGTGCATGGGCGGAAAATTCGATATTTTTGCTAAAAAATTTTGGACGTTTTGGAAACATCTTGTAAAGGGATATAAAATAACTTTTGCCTTAAATTCATTGGTCAATTCCTTCTGTTTTTCACAAAATTTATGTTGTCTACATAGTAGTCTGGGTCAGACATGATATTTTGTGCACAGACAACAGGCATTTTCTGTTAACCTTAAAGACCTAATGTTAACCTTATTGTTTTCAGCCACACAAATATCAATAATATTTTTTGACGTTTGTAAGGAGCTGGAGGTTGGGAGGGGAAGAAACGTAAAATTGATGTTTCTTGTGGGCAACACTGATATGAGAGGCTTCCCGGCTTACATTTTCTTTTCAATATCTTGTTGCGCGAAGTGTTTGTGTTGATGCTAGACCAGAATGCATCATGTTTGCTATCTCAGAAAGGGTCTCATCAACTACGCCCCTGATATATACGAGTGTAAATTGATAAAACCGGAAATGACGTTACAAGATAGATAAACTAGAAGAGTTAATAAAAGAGGAATTTACAAATAAAAGGATGGCTAAGTAAAATTAGATCTAAAAAAAGAGACTATGTGGGAATTTTCAGCTCGGTCGACCAGAAAAATGATTTCCAATTTACGCGCACATATTGCACTAAATATCTCCTTATGTAATAGCACTGTTAAAAATGTACCCTTGTATGAATGCACCTGCTTTTGTTTCCATTTCCGCAACACTTTAGATAACTTTTAACAACGGCAATAAAAAATGCATATTTATTTACAATTTCGGTTTATTACATGCTTAAATTTTAAAAAAGATTAAATCTTTAAAATATCTTCTTGTCATTTTCTAAAAAGTTTGTATTTTCTAGTGAGAAACTATGTCTTATTTTAAATAGTAAAAAAGGAGTAACCAAAAACGTTATGATTCATCTGCTCTTTTTCTACTCATCGTTGCTAAAAAACAATCCTGCATCATTTAAATCTTGCTCTCATAAAAACTGGTAAAAATTTTTAAAAACAAACATTACAAATATATCAAAAACAAATGATTTGAGGAGGAAGTCCTGTAAGACCCGAATAAACGCATTTTTTATAAGCACAACTTTATAAGAACAAGGCTCAACTTTGCCCAAAAATCAAGAACAACCGATTAGATGTACATGAATTTTTTATTTACAGAGCAAAATTAGTTAAAATAAGGCAATACAATGGTGTCGCTTGTGTTTCTAATCGAGTCTTATAAACATGCTATCACAACGACGAAGGAGAACACGAGGAAAGTGTTGAGAGAAAACAAGGCGAAGACGACTTTTCTCTTCTTTCTGAGTGTTCTACACACAGTTATTTTTATAAGAACGAGGCTCAAATTTGCCACAATATAAGAACAATTTAAGAAAAAGCTCAGGCTGAGGCTTGATGAACTAGGCAACTTTTTGTGCTAGGAAATTGACAGAAACACAAAAGATTAATTGTAAAGACTGCTCAACAAACAATGAAGGTAGTTTCCCTCTAAATTCAGCAGTACAATACATGTGTGGCGCATGGCGTTTCATTTTCCAATGCCTTGTTTTATTTTGTTTTTTCTTCAATAAAAACCACTCACAGAAATAAGAACAAATTAAAAACAAATTGAGGCCGAAATCGCCAAAAAATTATAAGAACAATGTTGCGTCGGCAAAATTTACTGGTTCTTATAAAAAAAGTCACTAGCGCGTTTCTATAAACTCGAAAGAATCACAAGTGACGCTGTACAGTCTTACTGCTTTAAGAAAATAATTTGTAAAACTGGCTATCATATAAAAAAACTTTGCCATAAGTTCAGGTCAATTTCAAACCCTGCAGTGGCGTGAAGTGACGTCATTCAATGATTTTTATCAAGATTTTGAAAACAAGATTAAGCCAATCAGAGCCCTCGTTTTCATGTAACTACTTTTTAAGATGATTTATCACTTACTGAGTACAGAATTTACTTTCAAGCGCTGAACTTATCATTACAATGTAATATATTATAACTTTTTGTTTCTAGACTTTTCAAAAGCAAAGCCGGAAAGGATTTGAAAAGACTCCGAATTCAGAAGGCATTTGCGATTATTTACGGTGTAGAAATAAGAACAATTTAAGAACAACCGAGTCTCAATTTATGCACAAAGTTAAAAACAATGAGCGTCGACCAAAATTTACAGGTTCTTAGAAAAAATACGAATAATGCTGCAGCTGCTTCGTTACGTAAATATTGTACAATCAAACCTTTTCTGAGTAATTATTTTTAAAAAAAGAAACCACAAACGCATTCTTTTAGAACTGTTCTGGAAAGTCTCGGTGGGTTTTCGTTAGGAACAAAGACTGAATTCCAAAAGGAACACATTTTTGAAATTCTATTAAAGCACATTCCTTTCATTGCGTTCCGCCTTATGTACAAAAACAAGGTTTCCTGTGCATACCATAACTCCTTCAAATTTTTTGGTTTTCCCATGAGCTAGGATTTGTAAAAAAATGCGTCGGAACTCAAAAGCAAACGGCAGTTCAAGAAAGGATAACCTTAGAGCACGGTGAACAAAACAAGCTGTTTCGTTCCGTTACTGCAAAATCCTTGCTGGACAAACGTTTGAACAAAAAAAATATTACCATAAATAAGCTCATTAGTTTACACAATATTGAATATCTGCGAGCAAAATAAATGATCCTACAGAATTTAGATAATCCTGAACATCACGCATTACTAACTAATTTACCGATGACAGTACGTCAAAAAACAAAAACGGTTTTTGAAAACTCCTAGCTCCTGTTCGAAATAGTCTCAAAAGAATGCATAACAAATTTAAACTGTTTAGAATTCTGACTCGTTTAAAAAAGATCTGCAGCTTTTCGATACACAGTCAACCCCCAAATTTTCCTTTGATATGAAAAACTGATAAATTTGTCGTCAGTGAAATGTGCTAGCGCTTCAAGTTTGCCAAAACGTTTACTGATACAAATCTAAAGAGCAGAAGCCAATGCGTTTGTTGATTATTCAAACCATCTTCGGGTCGCGTAACTTTTCAAGAACTCATCAAGAATTCTATATAATTATCATACATATTCACTATGTCAGTACGTCAAAACTGTTAAATTCATCTTAATGAATTATTTCTAAATCTGCAAAACAAAGATAAAGACATTTGTTGATTTTAAGCCGTCGGCATGTTGCGGTAGCTTTTCGCTAGTCCATTGAATTAATAATTAATTTATACAAACAATGGCAAAACTATCAAACTGTTAACTTCGATTTCCTAAAATAAATGTTTATTTTTCACATCTCATTTCTTCACTATCGGCTACGTATCAGTTTCTTCGGAAACGAGAAAAGGCACTGGAATCGCTCCTGTAAGAAGTTTTGAATTTCTCTTTGACGATGACGAGTTACAATTTGAAGACGAATTTTCAACTTCTGACTTTGAGGCATACGGCTTGGGCTTGGGGGGTGGTTCTGCATTGTTCCTTGAAGGTTTGGGTTGGACCGGGGGAGGGAATTTCGCAATATCCTGGACACTTGGCGGAGAGAACGATCTCTCCGGAAGAGCAGGGGGCGCCGACATTTTCCGTGGCACAACGGGAGGCGAGAATATTTTTGGTGCAACAAACGGAGCGTTTGGAGACGACGCCCTTGGCGATGTTGTAGGAGATGGAGAACTAAACAGCAACGAGCGTCTAGGTTTAGCGACAGGTGGAGTACGTGCGTCAGTAAAATCTGAGATAGTACGAGAAGCAGCTAATTTTCGAGCTTTAACTTGGTCGAGAGTAAAACTACGAGGTAAAGGTTTTGGTGGGGTCGCACTTCTTCTTTGCCCTGAACTTTTGGTTTCTGAAATTTCGGAGGAAAAACTGGTTTCTTTCTCTATGATTTTGGTCACCGAATCCGAGCTGTTCGTTTGAAACTGAGAAAAAATACTTTTTGTGACTGAAAGTGTTTCATAAACGTCTTCACTTGTACTGAAAACATCCTCATTTTGCGAAGTCGGATTTTCCAAACTGTTGTTTTGAATCGCCGCGTCAGAAAAATCAAAGTTTAGAAATTCACCAGCATCGGATCCCTTTTGATCCTTCTCTGGAGAATTGACTGATTTATCGGTCCCCAGGTGATTCTCAGTTGGAACAGGCGTGGGTACAGGGTCGTAGTACGGGGAGCCTGGACCCAAAACTTCACCAGAACCCGGAAAAAGAAACTCTTGTGCTTTTGGTGTCACTGGAGTAAGAGTTGCTTCTGAGTCAGCAATTGATGCAGTGTCAAAGTCTCCGTTCGACCTGAAGGAATCCAAGCTGCACATAGAAACTTTATCATAGTTGTATTTGTCTTTCTCTTTTAGTAAGGAACCCGCGTGGAAACCATCGTTCTGATTTACTTGACACTCATCGAACAACGGTCCAGGGAATTCAGAGAATGTTGTTGGAGAGAACAGACCGGATGTTCGATGTGGGGAAAACGGTACGGTATAGCTTTGCCGCTTTTTAGGAAGCGGGATCGGGCATTCGTCCTCGGATGGTTCCCCACGCTGCGGCTAGAAAAATGAGAAACATTAATGCAACATCACGCTAAAGCTAAGCTAAATCCTATTATAAACGTAAATTACCCATTGAAGCCGGTTTCTCTAGTGTTAAGCGGATGAGAGTCATTAATGACTCCACTGGATGTGATTATACTCCATCGCAGGTTAGCCCCCAGCAGAAGCTGTTACTCATTTTACTGACCTCGGGAGGATGGAAGGCTGAGTCAACTTTGGCGGAAAAGAAGATCACACAAATGTTCAACTCTCAACAACGCCGGGGGTTGCATTAGTCCCTCGTGGATGAAAGACAGAGATCAACCACGTTTTGATTGTCGATGACGTTATGCTACGTCATACCACAACACGTTGCTTAAAATATTTAAAAAGGCAAAATGTATATAAAGTTTTCATGTTACGTTTTAACATATTCCAAAGTCAATTTACGCTTAGCAATATATCATCCCATATCACGATACGTCAATTTATACCAACCAATATAACCTCACATTCATCACGTTATACCGCATCAATGTTAAACAAGGTTGCAAAACAAATTCAAAACTCCCTGATCTTCCCCTGACTTGGTACCAGTTTCCCTGACCTTTCCCTGACTTGGTACCAGTTTCCCTGACCTTCCCCTGACTTGGTACCAGTTTCCCTGACCTTCCCCTGACTTGGTACCAGTTTCCCTAACCTTCTCCTGACTTGGCACCAGTCTCCCTAACCTTTCCCTAACTTGGCACCAATTTCCCTGACCTTCCCCTGACTTGGTACCAGTTTCCTGATCTTTCCCTGACTTAGTACCAGTCTCCCTGACCACATAACAAGCGTAATTGTCAAAATTCCATAAAATCTTAAGAAGAAAGAATCAAAATAAACAATGAAATTTCTCGGGTTTTAAAACCCGAGAAAGGCAACTAAAGTTTGGTTAGTAGTTTCTACTTTCAAGAAAGATATCAGTGTCCAAACAGGCGTTCATTTTTCGTCTGATCTAGAACTCAACCCTCTGTGAACGCTTTCTTACTCGCCCCATGCCTTTACGTGGCCAATCTCGGCTGTGGTGCAAAACAGTTATCGAGGCCTTGTTACATTTTCTGTAAATTTTCCAATATTTAAAACGGTATCATGGGAACAGTATTTGACATATCGTTCTCATTTTTTCAAAAGACGATTATTTTCAAAAGCTCTTTCAATATTTAGAACTTTTCCACTTGTATCTCAACTAGAGAGAGAGGCACATAAGTTAATGCAGCAAATAATGTAAACGAATCACCTATCACATATCATACAACAGCATATTCACGTCCTACTATGTCCTATCATGTTGTGTCATGTAATATAATATGATGTAAGGTTGTGTTGTAACTTGTCAAATAAAACTGGTTTACGGCCTCTTGTACCTTAACGTTCCCGCCACTGAGTGGCGTCTTTGGAGGTAAAGGCGGCGCTTTGCCATCTGTATCAGTCTTTGAGTTGGTCTCGTTATTGGCAACATTAATCCCCGTGGGATACTCGCTTGGAAGAGCTGCTGACTTTCGGTGTGGTAGAGAGGCCTCATTGAATACTGAGAAGTCAGGTGATAAAACAGTCGACTGGCGGGGAGGCAGAGGGGGAGGAAGGCCAGCTGACTCGAGTAGTTCTGAAGTCAATAAGCCGCTTGCACGCTTCTTAGGCGGCAGAACGGGCGACGAATCACATCCACTGTGTCAAAGAGAAATAACGAAAATTATGAACAACGTATGCTATTAGGGGTTGTTTCTCTATTACAACAAAACATAAATATTATTGTTGTATATATTTGCATATATGTGAAAGACCATAAAGGTCAGTCATCATTAGGGTAGAGAAATGAAAAAAATGCATAGAGGTACAGATAAGTTTCCGACTCATAAAAACTCAGTTTTCGCCTGCCTTAGTTCTATCTAGAATGTTAATATTAATTTCGGAGTGTTGTCCTCGTTCATAAGGCGATTGCTTTTCATGACAAGTAAACAATTAGGGGGGCATTTGTGGTGGTGAACAGGAGGGGTACTTTTCACAGAAATCACTTTTAGCCTTGTCACCTATTCGTAGCAGCATAAGCTAAAGACAAGGAAGGGACAGGAGTTGTCAATATAATCTACTCACAGGTCACTGAGCTGATCTTAATGAAAACACGGAGTGATTTTCACATATCCTCTTAGGTACGTGTTATGTTATGGACGACAAGGGAATTTTTTCAGGTCAGAAGGTCATATAACCTACTCATCTTTTAAACAGCATTCGCTAAGGTTGGGAGAGAAACTGAAGTACTTTTCATATTTTCTTTTTTGAACTACTCACCTGTCATCAAGAGTACGCGCTAAAGTTGATGGGGAGAATTTGTTATTATTGTATTCAGGCAGCCCGTCCTGTGACAAGTCCTTTAACCGCTGGTTAAGTACTGGGTCAGATGGAGGACGCTTTTTGTCTGGTACCGGTGGGGTGTGGTCGTTCTCTGGTGCTTCATCCAATGTACCAAGTGAAAGTGATGAGCCGAACACAGATGAGCCGAACCCACTGGAAGATCCAAAGATGCTACCACTGGATGAACTCAACAGGGTCTACAACACACACAAGCAGACAAACATTTTAACCATTATTATTATATGGCACGCTCGCTGAGCGGGCAAGATGGACCGCATTCTGTTTTCTGATTATATAGTTACACGAGCGGGCAAGATAGCCCCATCTTGCCCACGCGGGATTACCCGTTTTGTTCCCGCAACAAAAAAAATTGCATGGAGCGGAATTGCACATTGAGTTCTGGGCAATGGAGTCGCAAAAAGGGGAAGAGCATAGACGAGTTTCGTAAATTTATTCTTCAACAAAAACCGACAAATACAAAAATTAAAACGAAAATTGATACGAAGATATGGAAGCGTTTTCGTCTTACAGAGAACAGTAGTATAGTGAAATTCTTTGGCCATAAAATAAATCCTTTATTGAACAAACGTGAAGTAAAGATGGCTGGATATTGGCCTCGTTCTTTTTCTGCATTTTCATGGCCTCGACTTCGTCTCGGTCCATAATAACGCAAAAACTTCTTATATAGAAAGTATGGAGCTCCGAATTACCAACACGTCATTTGTCGTGTTTGAGGCTTATATCAGTCAACAAATTTTATCTAGTAGTTAGTTTAGCTTGAAACGTATTAATATGAATCGATTATGAACAACGGGTACAGAAATTCAAACAACATTATCTGTTACTTTGAGCAAAAACTAACTAAGAATTAAGTTGAAAGTACAACTTACATGTCGTCGAGGGTCGTCTGAGCCTTCATACCAGAGACTGTGCCTAGTATCAGGTTCAACCGCACTCTGAGTTCCACCTCTTCTTCCCATTAGAGGGCTGGACGAAAGAGTTCTGTGCAGTTAATAAAAAGTTGGTTATAAAAATGTTAAAAACCTACAGAATGAAATTTGAAATTACCAGTAAGGGCCAGGGAGCATTCAAGGCCATGTAGGACATCTGAGCATCAAAACTGTCATTGAACCTCTAATGCTCTGTGGCCAGATACTACCAACTCCCAGGAGGAATTATTGGTTCTTTTTATGTTAAGTCCTTCGGGATTTTTATGTCTTGTGTCGTGCGCGACATAATATGGATAGATTTAGCTAAGATAACGCGACGTTCAAATTGTAAGCTCGCAAGAGTAAACGTCTCATGTCACATTCTGTTTTGCAACGGAAAAGCAGCAAAATCCCGTCCTGAACACAACGCCACGACTTCTTTACAACGTCAGCTTGAAAAGCGCGCGAACTTTCACCTTGTGTGTTCGCGTCGTGTCGTGTTTTCTAAATTTATCTATTTGATATCTGAACAGGCAAAAACTATATTAGTATAAATGTTGCTCAAAATAAATAGTAAAACAGTTACTGTTCATCAGCAGGATACCTAAACTGTGTGCAATTCTACAATTGGTTTCGGTTACATTAAATCCTGTACCAACTGAAGAACAATTCAGGTGGAGTGTCCCACTAAGTTAGCACAGTAACTGAACAACGTTAGTAAAGTAAGGAAAACAAATTAATGAAACCGTGATACCAATAATTTGCGGCACACACAACATAACAAAAAGCAACTAGCTCGCGCATCAAACACAAACACAAAATTAAAAACCAAATGAGCATGCGCCACTAAATACAAAATTGCTCACTTGTTTTTAGATTTTTAATGTGTAAATAGATTTTTTACCGAAGAAGGCCGAACGGGCGAAACGTTTTTAATAAACCTGGATCTTTGAGAAGTTTTGTCTTCCTCCTTTTCGCCTCTATGCATATTATCAATTTTAAGAGGAGACAACCGAATCCTTCTTGGATCCTTCTACTGGGATGCCATTGTTTTGGCTTGTCATTCAACTATACAAGATATAAAATTATATTAATATATAACATTTAAAATTAAAAAGGATACAAACTTTCCATTATTTCTCATCCAGGTCAGGGTTTTCTAAGTTCCTTCATCGTCACACCATACTTCCGTATTTAAGGGGCGTGCTTGCCTTCAAAGACATATTTCGTATATGGGCACAAAACCTGTCATCGAACCTCCAAGGCAAGTGTGACCCTTTTGTCGCGACAGAAAACATAAAAACCACGGAGGTTATAATATCAAAAGGGCCGATGATCCCACCTGGGAGCAGATCATATCTGGCCACAGGGCAATAACACAATAGCTCCTATCAAAATCATCATTCTTGTTGCCATCATCTAAACATGTGAAGCGACTTACCACCAGTTGCTAGCGGCAGTAGCTAGGTGCAAGCCAGCAGTAATTTTAAATGTCTGCCCTTGCGCAACTGATGTGGTACATAACTTAATTAGCTTTCAACTTGAGTTACGACGTCATATGATGACCATGACACAATCGTCTTTCAATGTGGCTAAAGGCCTTAAAACAAAAATGAAACTTGACATCTTTCAAGGTTGAATGAAAACAATCATGAAAATCGTACCTGGACAGCGCGGAAGGTAAACTGAGTTTTCTGTCCTTGTCGTGTTTGCTCTTAGTATTGGGTGTAAAGCTGCCCACATCCTGTTCCTCTGAGGCAATAGGTTCAGCTAGTTCCTGCAAGATGTCCACAAAAGAAACTCTTCAGTTTGGGTTTTTAAATCAAAGAACTTGAACTAAATACTTAACACTGAGATACAATGAGTAGAATTAGGATAGATGTACTTTATTTTAACACGAGAAATCACCAGTAAAACACACA
>JAOCPT020608413.1:0-10121 GCA_026546935.2 Palythoa grandiflora | reverse complement strand
GTATTCAATAAATATCAATTTTGTTTAAAAATCCATCCTTAGGTTTGTTATTAAGAGAGCCGGTTAAGGCATGGGTGTGAGACCCTTTTCCTGTTAATGTGCTACATACGTTTAAGTATGCTTAAAAATATTTAACTATATATGCACTAATTCTAAGCAGTATGTGACGCATCCGAATAACGAGACGAGATGTTAAGAATGATAAATTTATTGGCCTGTCATTCTCATTTAAAATGAGAGTGTAATTTGTGACGGTGCGATACCTTTTTGTTGCTCAAGCCAACTGTATGATTTCGAAATGCCAACTTGATTGCTTCCAATCCCTTATCGATTTTTGTTCTTCCGCCATGATGTCTTAGGTTCTCCACCGCAGTTTCAAACGCAGCGAAGCTGATTTTTGTTCCCCCGATGAACGGAATATCTATCCTTGAATAATCGCTAAAACTGTTCATCAACAAAAATGATGATAACAGAAAATGATTAATATGATAAAATCAATTGAACTTGTTGTTTTTTAAAAATGGTAGAAAGACCGATTAGCAGATAGCTAGTAATCATAACTTGATTTAGTAAAATCACCCATTTGAAAGTCAGTTATTACTGAAAGCTTCACAACAGTAAGTATTTTGAAACATGTAGAGAATAGACTTAGATTTATAGCTCCACCTATTTTTCCACTTTTAATATAGGTGACAAAATACCAAAATAATTTCATAGTTACGGTTACTTTGAACTAGAATAGGAGAAAACGTGTTTGGAAATGAATTTTGGTCTGTAATTTGTAAAAGACAATGGCTGTGGTTTTGCAGAATCCATATTTTTCAAGTTCGACTTTTAATTTATAATTGCTAATTAAAACTTTTGTTAAATGAAATAAATGTTATTTTATGATAAAACAACTGTATCAAATCTAGGTCACTTATTTCCCATTCATACCTTTTTAATACATAGCTTAAGGTATTTTAGTTTTGATTCGCATCTTTTAAGAATCTTGTTGGATTGTTTCTGTGATAGGTAAAAGATAAATGGACAAATTGATGGATTGGTTCTTAGTAGATGTGTGTAGGAAAGTAAGTACATATAGACGAACGTACCTACCTGGGAACCAAAGTTGCCTGAAGTCGCGCAAAGTCGCCTAAAGTCGCGCAAAGTCGCACAAAGTTGCCTTAAGTCGCACAAATTTGCCTTAAGTCACACAAAGTTGCCTTAAGTCGCACAAAGTCGCCTTAATTAAGTCGCACAAAGACGCGGTGGTTTTTTGTCCATTTTCTTCTTATCTAACCTTAGGTCGCACATAGTTGCCTTAAGTTGCACAAAGTTGCGCAAAGTCGCCTTAAGTCGCGCAAAGTTGCCTTAAGTCGCCCATAGTAACGGCCACTTTTTGTCCCAGAGTGGGCCTCGTAATTAGGAAAATAGACGTACTCACCTTGTAACAGCCGCCTGTGTTGCAAATAGTCCCAGATTAAACTGCTCTGCAACCTCCAGCAAAGCGAATTTTTCCTGCTCGAATGTTGTCCCCGTGGTACCAGAAGCATCCAAGACGAAGCCGACCGAGACATCACACGAGTCGGCTGTAGAAATACCTTCTTGAAAGCGCCTCCAGCATGATTGTCGAACTGCATCCTCGACCACGCTTTCCACACTCTTTCGTTTTGCTTCTACAATATTCTTTGATCTTTCTCCAAGTGGAACAAGCTGGTCTAAGTAGAAATAGTTTGGTCTCCTCCCCATTGCAACTGCAATAGTTTTCACATTCTGGCGCCTAAGGAGTCTGCAAGTAAAGTTTACATGCATCATCGTCAGATGTTCATTCCTCCCAAATAACAGTTTTTTAACATGCACCTTGGAATCAACAGGTGGTCAATGTCAGATACCAGAGCCTTTTCAGTGATAATTTATATAATGGAGGTATATAATCATTCAAAGTGTGGACAGCGATAAGTCCAGTTTAGAGATAATCTTAATTGTGATGCTGTATGAAGTTATCACGCAGTAAGGTTTTTGGTAGCTTTTGCCCTGAAAACAAAACAATACCACGCAGTTTTCTTGTTGTATTCAGGTTCAAGTCACTTCTTTATGAAAAAAGAAGTGGTTATGAACTTTCTTAAAAGTTAAAATTTAAGTTTAATGAATACAAAAAATGTTAGTTTATTGTTCTAAAGAGCCACGTTCGGCACATTTTGGCAGCTCGAGCATTGCCGTTTCTATATAGAAAACTGAACCATAAACAGAGAGTAAAGTAGAACTGGCATTATGAATCACTCACTCTGTTTCCTTCCTTAGATCTACCGAACCTCTGTAGTTGTCCGTTTGGTGACCGTCTGTTATCACAAATAGTAATTTTCGTATCCCGTGCAAGCGACTTGGAAAATCGCTACCATACATCACTTTCGTAGTCTCTCGTAGTCCTTTATCTATGAAGGAGCGTCCACCTACAAAAAAGGGAGATTTGAACTGGAGGAATAGTATTGCAGACAAGCACCAAATCGTCCCTCCAGACTAAGCAAAAGTGCAGCTTTGGAAATAATCTACCCATTGACCAACTTCTATTTAAAGTATCTTGCATTCCTGCTGTTCGATGTAGAAATTGGTTTAATTTGTATACCCGGAAATTTAAAGATCTATATGATGTATTTTTGAAATTTGTTGTAATTGTGTTACAAAGGTTAAACTATAGTATGCATTATCGGTCTTATTCTTGCGTAGTGAATAAGTGCGCAGCAGCTAGCTTCTAGTTAAAAACCCTGGGAACCAAACTGCTAGGCCCCAACAAAATCTTGAATTAAATCCATTCCTCTCCAAATTTCCTTTCCCCTTTTATAACTGAAAAAATTGAATACTTAGTAAATAAAAATGTGCATGAAGTGAAAACGTAACCTACCTGTGTGTGGTATGGTATCGAGCATCTCATTAAACAGGTCTCCCTGTCTAATCTGACCAATGGCAGCTCTTGTTATAGCGTTGTCATCAAAAGTAACCAGGCCTGCCTGCGAATAGCCATCCCTAACATCAAAGCGGTGTACAATTCCTTTGATAATTTTAATTTCTCGATCGTGAAGAGTTTTCGTCGTTGAAGAGGTGTCGAGTATAAACCCAAGGATTGCAGGCTCACATTTTTCTGCAAGAGAGAAATGAATGTTTGACAAAATGTGAATAAAATCTCTTCTTCAAGCAAATTTAAAATGAAAACAACTCAGGTGATTCCCATTGTTACGGCCTCTTCGATGAAAAGGTTTATAAAGAAGAGTTTTCATATTATTGGATAAAAAGGTTTATAAAGAAGCGTTCTCATATTAATCTTATCAGTAGAACAACGTTGCATATATGTTTTATAACAAGCATGCTAATTAAGAATTTTAGAAATAAGAGGTTTGTGCTTCCTCCGTTTTCATTTGGAATTGTAAACAAATTTCAGTTTCAAATGTCAAAATAGTTACACTTTAATTTCAGTATTTTTACCAAAGATAATGATAATTTGGTCAATTGCTGATAAATAAATTTTAGTTAACGACAAAATAATTGTAAAGTTTAATTGGGCAATGACAGTGATACAGAATGTTTCAATGAAGTTAGTATCATTTAGGAGTTAAAAAAGAGTGTTATCCTTATTTATCATTATGATTAATAATACTATCATAATTTATGTTTTTTTTATACCATCCACAAAGTGAAAGCAGATGAACAAGAAATACTTGTCAATGTGTCAAAGTAACTCACCTCTGCCAGGTCTAGGAGTAGGAACTGAAGGAGGAGAGAAGAAAATTCATGTAAATTAAGACGTCCGGTATAATAGACTGTAAAATCCAATAAAAACTTAAACCAATTGAATTGCTACAAGTGTTTTTCTGTCTTACTAGCTTCGCGAAGCATAATTACGCTTTTCCCATCTTTTACGCATTAAGAAACGTGGCCCTAAACTCATGATCACGGTTTGATGTTTTTTAGTTTTTTGCTGTTGCATCTATTAATGAATATTTTAAAGGAGCTTAATATAATTTTTCTTTACTCAACTCTCGCTCATTTTTCCAACCAGCAACAATATTTTCACACTTAAGGATTCACGACTCCATCAAGAAAGTACCAGCGGCGACGCACATTGGTTATGCAAGATATGGCACAAATTATGCTCAATAATATTGCAAAAAAAAACCTTTTCCTATCAGATATAACCCTTAACTAACACCTAATAAAATACTAAAAGAGATTTAAAATCCGATTTTGGTTATAAATGTAAATGAGATACGACTTTAAACAACTTTTAAATCAAACACAAAAAATGTGCAATCGAGAAAATAGTGTTTATATGAAAACAAAACGAAAAACCTTTAAGAAATTATTTATAATTACTAAATGAAGTTTCTTACCCCGAATAGTGGCAGGAGTTGTTTCTAAGGAAAGAATAAAAATGTTTTTTGGTCAAAACCAGTTTTCTAATTAGAATTTATATACTGTACCTCATCTTCCGACTTTCTTTTCATAATTTGTGGTAACACGCTAAATCGTCTCACACGTAATATAAACTTATACAACGTTTCATACCTAGAACATTAGTATCCAGGTATAGTCATTATAATAACTTTATTTTCCAACCTTCTTATTATCATACCAATTTCACTTTGGGTTATAAACGCTCTAGTTCACTTCGAGAAGAATGTAGAATTACGTTTGTTACATTTTTCTTACCTAAAACAGTAATAGGGGTTGTCTCTATAAGAAAAAAATTAAAAATAACCTTGTCATCATTCAGTTTACATAGGTAGCATTATTTTTATGCATATAGCTAGTCTCCTTTGGGTGAAATTTCCAAGTCACTTCAAACAGAACAATAACCCCTAAAAGTCAATGAACATTCTTACCTGGAACAGTCGTAGGAGTTGTTTCTATGTAAAAGAGGAAAATATTTGACTTATGTCAGTCATGAATTGAATTTTTATAATCGACGATACAATGTTCCAAGCCCTTAATTCATTAAACAACAATTCCTCTTGTTTAGGAATGCCAAATTATTTCAAACAGACTGAGAAAAAATGTTTTCTTACCTGGAAGAGTTGTAGGAGTTGTTTCTAAGGAAGAATGAAAAAAAATTAAGAATTGAGATGAAATAATTCTTCCAGTTAGAAATGCGTTTATAACTTTGTATTAGAGCCTTATTTTTATAAATAGCATTTCTCCTTTATGCTAAAAGTTCCAAGTCACCTCGAACAGAAAACAAAAACTAAAATTGGATTAAGTTTCCTAACTGGAACAGTTGTAATATTTGTTTTTAGGTAAAACAAGAAAAATGTTTCGACTCAGAAATGGAATACTGGTGATGGTACTTTATGGTAAATTGTTCCAGGCCCAAAGTAATTTCATACAGATTGAGAAAACGTTTTCTTACCTTGAACTGTTGTCGGAGTTGTTTCTGTGGAAAAAGAAAAAACAAACAAACAAAAGTTTGAGTCATTTTACTGAATTTTTAAAATAAATACGCCACGACAATGCTTCCAGTCAGAAGTAAGTCTATAACTTTGTACTACAACCTTAGCTTATTTTCACGAAAAGCAATTCTCTTTTGTGCTAAAAGCTCCGAATTACCTCGAACAGAAAGCAAAAACTAAATTTCAATGAAGTTTCTTAAAGTTATAGGAGTTGTTTCCAGGCGATTCAGGAACTGAATATTTTTGATGGTACTTTATGATAAATTGTTGAAAGCCCTTATTTTGTTGAATTATCACAACAATTTATATTCTTGTTTTTAAGAGTGCTAATTCATTTCAAACAAACTTAGAAAAACGTTTTCTTACCTTGAACAGTTGTAGGAGTTGTTTCTAAGGAAGAATTAGAAAAACAAAATTTGATGAGTCATTAACTGTTAAACTAAATGGTCTAACGGCATGATAATTGTTTCAGTTAGAAATGCGTCTATATAACTTTAGTAAAATTACACAGGTGACTATACAAAATCGCGCCCGCGATTATCCAAAATGAATGCCGCCGCGCTTTCGCTTGAAATAATTTTTCCTTGTTTTAAATGTGTCTTATTTCCTAAAACAATTTGTAATTTTACTAAAACATTCGTCTCGGTGACTATTCGCCGATAATCACGTCGCCTTCGGCGACTAATTGTTAAATAACAGTTACCTATAGTTACATTTATGAATGAGCAATTTTACGTTGTGCTAAAGTTCCAAATCACATCGAACAGAAAATAAAAACTACTTTTATATGAAGTTTCGTACAGTTGTATATGGGAGTTGTTTCTAGATCAAGATAAAACAAGAAAATGTTTGATTCAAGAATGGGATATTTGTCATGATACTTCATGATATGTTATTCCAAGCCCTTAACTTATTGAATAACAATAGGCCTCTTGCAGGTCTTGTTCACATGGTACAAAATACGCCACACTGGGACGCAAGGTTCATTTCTTAGAGTTCGGTTGAAGGAAAACAAATCTTTTAAATACTTTAGCTTCTTTAAAAAGCAAAGTAGAGAAGAAGCTCCCCGCGATAGTTTCTCGTTTCATTTGTTATTTGTTTACAGTCGAGTGAATTCCCGCGCTTTTCGGCGTACACCGACACACCTCGCCATTTTTCGCGCCTTTGCCTCTGCAACGGCAAGAGTGAAGTTAATTGTATTCTATCTATTTTTGGGACGATAATATCTGTTGTTTCTTCTTACGAATCGATAGTTTTTGAAAGAAAGCTACCTGACGAACAATATTTGCTGCTGCAAAATGCAAATACATTGACCATTCATTGCTGCTGCGCTTATTGGATCGTTTCCAGTAATTTTCCCTTGGCCTTGAACTGGAGTTCACTTACCGTTGAAAAGCCGAAACTGCGGAAAGTAAGTCTTTATAATTGTTATTGTTCGACCCCATTGCATATTCTGTTTTATTTTAATTTAGTTCTTTTCCATTGACTGCTGTTTAATATACTTGTTGTTTTGTCCCACGGCAATTTCCTGATTGTTCAAAACTCCGCTCGACGCTTTCCTTTCAGAAAGTTTGATTTCATAAGCTAATTAACATGCAAAAATAATTTTCCCCCTATGTTATTAAAAGGCAATTGAATGGGTCCTCTTCCAATTTGGGGAAAAATCACTTGTCGTTTGGCCAAATTGAAAGAATTGCCCTCGCACCTAAAGACTCGGGCAATTAACTTTAATTTGACCAAACGACGCGTGATTTTTGTCTCAAATTGGACTCTGCCCTATTCGATTACTAGATTACCACCTATACTAATTAGTTACCCACTTTTTTATATAAGAGCAACTTTATAAGAACGAGAGTCAAATTTGCCAAAATTTAAGAACAGTTTAACAACAAGCTCAGGCTGAGGCTTGATAACTAGAAAAGTTTTTGTGGTAGAAAATGGACTAAAACTTAGCAATAGAGCATACTAGCTGTGTTTTAATTTGTCTTGGAGTTTAGTATGTTCTTTCGCGTCCCAGTATGGCGTATATTTTGAACCATGTGACCAAGTAAAGGGCCTCTTCGTAATTAAGAATGACAAACCATTTCAAATAGAATGAAACAAATTTCTTACCTGGAATAGTTGTAGGAGTTGTTTCTAAGTAAGAATGAAAAACAAAAACTTGAGTCATTAACTGTTAACTGGTAAATACTCTAGAGCCATGACATTTCTTTTAGTCAGAAACAAGGCTATAACTTTGTATTACAGATCATTTGTGTTACAAGTTCCAAATCACCTTTAAGAGATATTAAATTTCAATCAAATTTCTGTTGCTGTTACTGTTACTGTTACTTACTGTTACTGCTACTGTTACTATTACTGTTACTGTTACTGTTGCTACTTAACTGCTACTGTTCGAGTTCCAGTTTATTTATTTATTTACAACATTACATTAATAGATATACATTCTACCTGAAAGTCATTGTTATTGTTATTGTTGCTATCATTGTTACTGTTACTGCTACTGCTACTGCTACTGCTATTGTTACTGTTATTGTTACTGCTACTGCTACTGTTACTGCTACTACTACTGCAATTGTTATTGTTACTGTTACTGCTACTACTACTGCTACTGCTATTGCTATTGTTACTGCTACTGCTACTGCTACTGCTACTGCTACTGTTACTACTACTGCTACTGCTGCTGCTATTGTTACTGTTACTGCTACTGCTACTGCTACTGCTCTGCTACTGCTACTGCTACTGTTATTGCTACTGCTACTGCTACTGCTATTGTTACTGCTAATGCTACTGTTACTGCTATTGTTATTGTTACCGCTACTGTTACTGTTGCTACTACTGTTACTAATACTGTTAACATTACTGCTACTGTTTCTGTAGATAGCTGTAACTGTAATTGTTACTGTTACTGGTACTGCTACCGCTACTTTTGCTACTACTGTTACTGTAATCGTTATTGTTACTAATACTGTTACTGTTGCTATTACTGTAGCTGTAATTGTTATTGTTACTGTTATTGTTACTGTTACTGTTATTGTTATTGTTATTGTTGTTGTTGTTACTGTTACTGTTACTGCTAATGTTAATGTTAATGTTACTGTTAATGTTACTGTTACTGTTACTGCTACTGTTACTGTTACTGTTACTGTTAATGTTAATGTTAATGTTAATGTTAATGTTAATGTTAATGTTAATGTTAATGTTACTGTTACTGTTAATGTTAATGTTAATGTTAATGTTACTGTTGCTATTCATGTTACCGTTATACTGTCACGGTTATGGTTATTGGTACTGTTGCTGTTACTATTTTGTATGTTATTCATGTATGTATGAGACATGGAGTATTATTAAAGCGGATTGTTGTTGCTACTATTACTGTCATTGTTATTGTCATTGTCATTGTATTTTTCTTACCTTTTGTTGGTTTGGGTGTTGGCAGAACCGCTAATTAAAAGGAAAATAAAAAAAAAAATAGTTTGTTGATAGCGTCTAGAAACAATTCAAAAAAGGCATGATGATTAAAAGAAAAATATTCGGCATTTGCAATTGTTTAAAACCCAATTGGCAGGAAATCATTGACAACGGCTGCTCCTTTACAAAGCTAATGTGATATCCACTGCACTACCGCGACAACCATGCTGACTACATATGTACAGAATCTTTAACTAGGATGTGTCAATCTTAGCACAACTTACCACCAGACAGGCGTTTTTCTTTTAGAGATCAGATAAAAAATATTTTAGTATGAAGCGATACTTGGTATTACCGCTGAGCATCTTACCTTCGCAAACTTTTATCATGAGTTTGTCCAAGTGTTGATGCAGGTCTGAGAAGTCCGACACGTCATAGTATTCCCCAGGGCTTGCTAAATCTGTCAACAAATCTCGCGCTTCTTGATCCTTGCCTATCCTGATACCAAAAGCAATGATAATGACGCCTTTGGCCTTCAATGCATCTGCAGCATCCCTGGCATCTTGCTCTTCATCTACTCCGCCTGTTTGTTTTCCGTCAGCTATCAGAATGGCGAACGCCGTAACAGTTCCTCTGTATCCATTTTTCGTGTTAAACAGTTCGTCCTTTGCTTTCTTAAGGGCTGCGTTGGTATATGTGTCGCCCCCTTGATGATGTATTTTATTAACTTCATTCACAAAGCATTTCGCATCACTGCATTTGTTAAAATGGATTGTTACTTTGGTTTTACTGTCATTGTCGTCACTGAAAACAAGAACTCCGGCCTTAACTCCATCTTTAGATATCCCGTATTTCTTTGCTGCTTCCTTAATGAATTGTAGTACTTTTAAGAAATTGCTTCCGGATCCAATGTTGATACTTGAAGACTGATCAAGCAAAAATCCCAGATCCGTAACGCAATGCTCTAGGAAACAAAAGTTTGAACTCAGAACAAAAGATCAATTTTATCAACTTCTCAGATTTTTACTCCGAATTTCCTGTATGTTATTTTGAAGCTAGACGTTAGATTATTGATGTACTATAATCGATGTACATTTTCTTTGATATGAAAATAAAAGCGTTAAATATTTTTGGCAAATTTGATTTAGTTTAAAACTTTCAGTGAATCAGTAGTTTTTAAAAAAAAAAAACTATTCAATGCGTCGGCGAGTAGATATAAACTTCAAGTAATGTAGATAAACAAATTATCATCGCCGTGGGAATTTGTAAAAGCTGACGTTTCGAGCGTTA